>CAKNYM010025781.1:0-10193 GCA_932195095.1 Andricus curvator | reverse complement strand
GTCGTCGTCTGTATATCGGATAACTTTTGAAAGACTAATCGGATTAGATTGTGCTTTGGCACACAGTTTCAGGGGGCAAAAAGAGGAATCGAGTTCGTTAACCAGCCATTTTGGATGAAAATTCAAAAAGTTAGAGCATTTTCCAAAATTTTTTAGTTATTGGTTCCTCGTTTAAAGGTGGGCCGAGAATGCGCAGATGGAAACATATGAACTCCTATCTAATACAACGCTGCTGAAGGCTGGTGACCTTCTCAGTATAAAACATCAACCAATTGCGACTCTCTCGGTTTCCATTCCTTGTCCTCGCCTCCCCCCGTAACAGAAGTTTTGGTGGGACTGACGTAAGAACTGGACTCTCCACTATACGACGAATCACTACTTAACTTGGACATGATTTCGACTCGCACAACAAATTTCGCGCATATAGGTGGTAGTTGGGTGTACAATCTAAACATGAATAATACAAACAATAAAGTAGCCTCGGAATGGACTGAAACTTTGATTGAGGTTTTGAAATATGGTCAGGAGTAGATAGGGAATCACATGGTAGTCAAGGGGTCGGTTTGATTATGAATGAAAAAGCAAGATATATGTTCCAAAAACGACTTAAATACTTTTTTTCTCCCCTTTTCAGATAGTTGGAAAAAAATCTTTCTGATTTTAGGATTTATTATAAAGATACGTGAAGATCGTGGGTGTGGTGAGCCCACACTTGTAGTTATTTACTACAAGAAACTAACCTAGAAACACTACTCGAATCGGGTAGTGTCACGCCTACCCTGAAAGGGAAATGGCTTAATGGTATACGGAAATATACGCTGAAGTAAAGGAATTACCTTCTTCATTTTAAATCAAATACAACTTTAGTCATTTTTATCTGAAGAACATTGAACATATGGTCGTTGCGAAGCGCGACGACCAAATTGCGCGCAACAAGCGCGCTCAAACTTTTGGGTTTCTATTATACGATGAACAGAAACGAGCGTGAAGCGCGAGGTTCACATGATGATCATACCAAATATCGAGCGCGAAGCGCGAGTGGCGTGATGAGAATGTGTTCCTTAAGGTCGATAGAACCTTAAGTAAATTAGTTCTTATTTTTATGTAAAACTGACATAATTAAACCAAAAGCAGGTCATAACGATGAAGCTTACTAAGTGAGTATTAGCCTGCGAAGCACGCAATAGCGAGCACACGAAGTGTGAAAACCTAGACGACAAATGTGTCCGAGCGCGCAGCGCGAGGTGAATGCATTATCGAGCGCGAAGCGCGAGATAAACATATAATCGAGCGCGAAGCGCGAGATGAATACCTAATCGAGCGCGAAGCGCGAGATCCAACAGGTGCACGCCCTAGGCGCGCTGAAACTTGCGAGCGAAGCGAGCCGCGCGCGAAGCGCGCCATGAGAATGTGCCCGCAAAGCGGGCAGATTTTTTTATATTTGGAATATAACAGAACTGCATTTGATGTAATTGTTCGCGTCTTTGAGGCGCGTGGAATGATCTTTTGACGAAATTTCGAAAACCATTATTGATTAATCAATAACTACTCAGACATTTTTAAGAAAAGTTGCATTGTTTCTATGAGCTTTTAATTTAAAATATAAAACTACCGTAGGTTAAAAAGTTGTACATTGTAACAGAAGACATCAATTGACATTTTGTTGGACCCTCTGATTTTCTGAAAATAAAATTTTCGGAAAGACAGAAACATAAGCTTGCAAAATATTTAAAGTATCTATTTTTTATTTTGTTAGGAAAAACCTCCTTCTATGAGGAAGCAAATTTATTTGATACTTATGAGGAAGCAAAATGCTAATAAAATGAACACAAATAAATACACCCATAGTGAATACATCCATAGTACTTCGCAGCCGGATTCTCCTTTTATTTAGTAACTTGATAAGTAATATTTATTTACGTAATATTTAAGTCATATTTTTATAAAATCCTTTAATATTATTCGAATTTAAATTTCATTTAAGTTTCTACGGAGGCTTGGCTTTAAACTTCAGCCCTGAGAATGTTGACGTCTCTAGCGCTCTCATTTTACCTTACTGTTGTGTAATTCATCTCCTGATAAAAGTGAAAATCTCGGACAAAATTCTGCGATCTTAAATACTTCCTTTGAAGTGAATAGTTAATATCACAGGAAGTTAAACTTTATATCATTTATTTAATAAAAATTTACATTACTTTGCGTTATTTTATAATATGCTAGTATAAACATAATACAATCCTCATATCAATTATTACATATCAGAATTTTCACTTTTGGAATTGAGATTATACACAACTCTTTTGTATTTTTTATATCTCTGTTTTGTATTAAATTCTCAAATAACTGTAAAGTATACCATTAAGCCATTTAGTAGTAGGCGTGACACTACCCGATTCGGGTAGTGTTTCTAGGTGGATAGTTTCTTGAAGTAAATAACTACTACAAGTGTGGGCTCACCACACCCACGATGTGCCAACAGCACGCAGTATTCTCCAATGGTCACCCATCCAAGTACTAATCGCGCCCAACGCTGCTTAACTTCAGTGATCTGACGAGAACTGGTTTTTTCAGCGTGGTATGGCTGTTGGTGGAAAACCAGTAGTTAGCGGAAAACTTTTTTTTATATTTTATATGACATATAGTGGATTTTGAAGTGAAATTTATTTACATATGCAGGTTTGCCACAGTAAAATTGTATTCTTATTAACAAAGTGTATTTAAAATATAGAAATTGTACTTTCGATGATAGCGCTATGTTGGACCACAACTTACAAAATGTTGGCGCCAAAATCAAATTTGTTTATTTTTAAATGTTTAGATAGTACTAACTGGCAGCTTCTTACAGACATATCGGATATATTTTGCTAATTAAAAAGAGACATACGAACATGACCTGCAAATGTACAAGAACTCGGGTATTGCTTTAAGGTTACGAACCAGTGATAGTTTCGCACCACCGAGAGCACCTATCATAAGGACAATTACTTGTACCGAATATTTTAGGTACAGTCGTTGTAGCTCTCTTTTAAGGTCTTGACACCTCTCCTCTTTTTCTTTCTCCTTTGCAGTGATGTTGTATTCGGACGGAGCCGAGAATTCGATCACGAATATAGTTCGTTTCTCGAAGTCTTGGAGAACAATGTCAGGCCTCGAGTGCGCAACGGAGACTGCTGCCCGAAAATCGTAGTTCCAGAAAATTTGGCACTTCTCGTGACGGACAATCGACTCTATCTCTTTTGGAGCGTTCGGCAGGGCAGGGTCGCGGCCAACACCGTAAGAGCGACAAAGATGGTAATAAAGCACTCTTAGGGCCGCATTATGTCTATAGATATACGTCGTTCCCGCGTGGGTCGGACACCCTGATAGTATGTGTTCTAGGTACTCAGCGTGTGCATGACACGCTCTGCACCTATCACTGGGAACTTCTTGACATAAAATGCGCTCACGGTATGCTAAGGTGGAAATGACACCGTCCTGGCATGCGAAAATAAAACCCTCTGTACCTGAATTAAGCCCTGATGATTTGAGGAAAGCAAAAGTTTGCTCCTTCGACAAGGACTGTTTTTCTACATTTCTGTGAAAGTTTCCGTGCATTTTCTAGTCGAGTAGCTCTTGGCGAAAATTTGCAACCTCTGCTTTCTTCACTTTGGTTTTTAGAAGTGAAGCATCTAGATGAAGTAATGCACTTTCCTCACTTCTGATGTTAAAATTCAGGCCAAGGGTCTCGGCCCCTTGCTCCGCGGCTTTGTAAAGGAACGCTCCTTCGCCAATCATCTCGTGGTTCTGGACCATCTTTAGGAGAGGATCTCTGCCATTCGCAACGATGTAAGCTGTACTTAGAACAATCCGGTTATGAAGACACTGGAGATTCAGAAGTCCGCGTCCACCTTGACGGCGTGAAATATATAATCGCGGAACTGACGAATTGATATGCAAGCTTTTATGCATATGCATGACCTTACGTGTAATGACATCAAGGGCCTTAAGCGCTTTCTTCGTCCATTGAACTACCCCAAACGAGTAGAGTAGAACCGGGACGGCAAGCATGTTAGTCGCAGATACTTTGTTCAACGCCGACAGATTGGAAGACCAAATCTGTCGAAGAAGATGCTTGTGTCTGCTTCGGAGAGACTCCTTCACTGATGTTACGTCCTGAATGCGGTTTTGAGGCACGCCCAGGTATGTATAGGTCTCTCCAGTATTAAGATGTCTGACAACACTTATATCCACAAGCTCAGGGTCCTTGGGAACGCCAGTAATCTTTCCTTTCTTCAGATAAATTTTGGCACACTTGTCCAAGCCAAAGTCTATCCCAATCTCTCCTGTGTAGTTCTTGACAATATTTATAGCAGTTTGAAGTTTGCTTCTACCAGAGGCATAGATCTTCAGGTCATCCATATAAAATACATGAGTGACCTTATGCTCGCGCTGATTAGTGTTGCCACAGAGGTATCCAGGAGAATTTCGTAGTGCGAGAAGTGCCCTTTGCAAAAAAGCAAAGGGCTCATGGTATCACCTTGAAAGACGCCTCTCTGGAAGGTGACCTTGTTCGTTGTCACACGATAATTTCTAGATGAGATAGTAAATCTAGTTTTCCAAAGAGGCATCAATCTCTCTATGCATCTCACTATGTGTGGATGTACCTTCAAGCTTTCCAACAGACAGATGATAAGTCTATGAGAGGTTGAATCGAAAGCTTTCCGGTAGTCAATCCAGGCCATTGACAGGACGCGCTGATGGGCTGCAGCGTCTTTACAGACACACCTCTCAATTAGCAGGTTCTCTCGACAGCCTGCTACACCTTTTTTCGAGCCACGTTGTTCGTACATCTCTCGCCATACAGGCTCAATTCGTCGAACAATCCTGTTGTTGAGGACAGCTGTAAAGATCTTATACAGCGTGTTCAAACAAGTTATTGGCCTGTAATTCTCTGGGTTGGACAAGTTGCCTTTTTTTGACAGGAGTATAGTGCGTCCTAACACCAGCCACTGCGGAATGGGCGTCTCCGACTTTAAATATGAGGTGAATATGCGGGCCAAATGTTGGTGTGTAAAAGTAAACTTCTTCCACCAAAAGTTCTTGATACAATCTGGTCCAGCAGCGGAAAAGTTCTTCGTGGCTCTAAGTGCTTTTTTCACCTCTTCGGCAGTGATTGATGGACATTCCTCCTCAGATTTTATGAGGTTGTCGCAAAACTCCTTGAAGCGGATGATATTTTCAGTATCTTCTTTCAACTCTAGTGTTTTCGGGATCTTGTACACCTCTCTCCAAAAAGTCTCTACCTCCTTGGGCTTGGGTGGATTTTTTACAGAAACAGGTAGATCGCTGAAGAGGCGCGATGGGTCAGCGAGAAACTGTTGATTCTCCCTGATCCATCTCTCCCTCTTCTGTATTCTCCTCCTTGCGTCAGATAACAGCCGTATTTTGTCAACAATATGCTGCTTGATTGTCAGTAGCTTTGACTTGTTTAGTGTGTGATTCAAGATCCTTAGTTCTTGGGCGAACTTTCGAACCTTTTCCGTAAACGGTCTACCAGATGTTATGTAGTCAATCACACATTGAACACGGGACGCATTCTGTCTTGCCCATCCAATCTTCTTGTTCAGTTGATGCAAGCGTCTTTTGGTCTTTTGATCCATCGTTGGTTTCAGCCTTCGATTTGAATCAGCTAAAGTTCTCGCAGCACCATAAACTGAGCAATTGATGGTCCAGAGGTCGGACTCTTGCGAGATATCTCCACGAAGGAAGGCATCCATTTCAGCCAGATCTTGGGGCTTAGGAGGAACTTGCATGTTAATGTTCCTTCTAGTAATGAAATTGCGATCATCCTTTAGATGGTGCCTGCTTTCTGCGGTTGGTCTCAATGTCGCTTCCTCATCTTCGTCTGCAGCTTCATAAAGCAGCGGTTGGGGAAGCGCTCCGCGTACATATCCATTTTTCCGGAGGTAGTCGGCTTGATTTCGCAAAGACTGATGCGAAACGTGCTGAAGCTCTGGGTGTTTCTGGCACCACAGAGTGTGCATACGCGCCATAAAGCCTCCGCGAACAGGGATAATGCTGGCATCGTAGCAGTCTAGCACGTCATCCCTGAGTCGATCCGTCCACTCAATGTGGGCGGTTCGCCGGTTCGTCGTCGTGTTTCCATCTAAATTATTTTCAGCACCCCGAACTCTAAGCTGATCGGCATTGTTTGCCGACCCATTGTCGGGTGCTCTGCGCGTTCGATTGTATTGAACCGCATCTACAACATTTTGGTGTTTTGGTGGTTTCATTGTTGTTCCCACGAGCAGCTAGGGAAAGGGTTCGTCCGTCCTTGTAGAGCCCCGCGTGCAAGGATAAGGCTGCATACTCTGAGAGGTCGCCCGGTATCCCAGAGTCACCGTTTGAGACACCTAACCCAGGTGCCATTCAGCTTTCGGCACGGTTGTTACGCCTCCGCTTAGGAGTTATTCCTTCGGGACCATCCCTGGACAATTGTCCGCGACTGCTTAGTAATTATTGTAACCATATTCAGCAGAAACCCTTGGTACAGGAACCATCTATCCGCAAACCCGAGGACGCGTTCGGTGGCTTTGTCGTAGGCCCTTCGGTTCTATTCCAAAGGAATCGAAACCGAAACCGAAAATATATATATATATATATATAGTTAAAAGTTTGTCATAAGGACAACCGCAGGATTTCGCCGGGAGCGGGTGCTAATCTGAAAAATTGCACCCGCTCCCAGCGAAATCGCGGTAAAATTTCAGCTGTAACCACGTCTCACGACCGTGAGATAGGTGGTTACAGTCTGCGACGAACTCAATACGATGGTCCGGCAAAAGTCTCGTGCACCCTGAGGACACGGAGCGACCCAAGGACGACCGCCTTCTGCATTTTCCCCGCAAGTGTCTCAGAATTTTTTTGACACGCAGGGATGCTTTTCAGACTATTAACCAGTGAAACCTTGGCACTTCCAAGAGCGCCGATGATCAAGACGATTAGCTTAACAGAATATTCCGGGTATAACCGTCGCAACTCCCTTATAAGGTCTTTATACCTCTCTTTCTTTTCTTTCTCCTTGGCTGTGACGTTTTTGTCAGCTGGTGCCGAAAATCCGATAACGAACATGGTTCGTTTCTCGAAGTCAAGGAGAACTATGTCAGGCCTCGAGTGCGCAACAGAAACAATTGTCGAGAATATGAAGTTCCAGTATATTCGGCACTTCTCATTTTCGACAATTGACTCTATTTCTCTAGGAGCGTTTAGCGGAGAAGTATTTGGGCTAATGCCATAAGAGTGACAGAGATGGTAATAAAGCACTCTTAGTGCCGCATTGTGCCTTTGGATGTAGGTCGTTCCCGCATGAGTTGGACAACTAGATAGTATGTGTCCTAGATGCTCGGGGTGTGCATGACACGCTCTGCAACTATCATCGGGAATGTCTTGGCTCAAAATGTGGCGACGGTATGCTAGAGTGGAAATGACACCGTCTTGACATGCCAAAATGAAGCCCTCCGTGCCCGACTTCAATCCGGGTGATCTAAGGAAAGCAAACGTTAGCTCATACGACATCGACTGATCTTCCACATTTCTGTGGAAGATGCCGTGCATCCTCTTGTCGAGGAGCTGTTCGTGGAAGTTTTTCTCCTGTGCTTTCTTAATCCGGGCCTTCAGGAGTGAGTATTCAAGATGGATAAGATTTGATGCATTTTGCTCACCCCTAATATTGAAGTCAAG
Source organism: Andricus curvator (assembly GCA_932195095.1). Lineage (NCBI taxonomy): Eukaryota > Metazoa > Arthropoda > Insecta > Hymenoptera > Cynipidae > Andricus > Andricus curvator. Next base: position 2,477 of record CAKNYM010025781.1, on the reverse strand, counting down.
GCCGAGTGTTTCAGCAGCCTCCTCGGCTGCTTTGTACAGAAACGCCCCTTTTCCCACTTCTTCGTGTTTCCTGACCATTTTAAGAAGAGGGTCTTGTCCATTAGCAACTATATGTGCTGTACCCAGAATGAGTCTGTTGTGAAGACATTCAAGATTCAGTATTCCGCGACCACCTAGGCGGCGTGAGATGTAAAGTCGCGGAACAGAAGACTTAAGGTGCATGCTCTTGTTCATGTGCAAAACCTTTCGCGTCCCGATATCAAGGGATCTGAGCTCGTCCTTCGTCCATGGAACCACTCCAAATGAATAGAGTACTACCGGGACGGCAAGCATGTTCGTTGCAGATACTTTGTTTCTCGCCGACAGTTCGGAAGACCAAATCTGCCGGATGAGACGTTTGTATCTGCATCGGAGAGTATCCTTTATAGATGTCGCGTCCTGAATGCGGCTCTGTGGCACGCCCAGGTATGTATAGGTCTCTCCAGCGCAAAGGTGTCGTATAGCGCTTCTGTCAACGAGCTCAGGATCTTCGGGGATGCCATTAAGTTTTCCTTTCTTCAAATTAACCTTGGCGCATTTCTCTAACCCGAATTCCATTCCAATCTCTTGAGTGTACTCTTTGACAATTTTCAGAGCTAGATGTAGTTTCTCTTGATTCCTAGCATAGATCTTAAGATCATCCATGTAAAATACATGAGTGACCTTATGCTTTCGGTTTCCAGGTTTTCCGCAGAGATACCCTTCGGAATGGCGAAGTGCGAGAGATAGTGGCAATAATGTGAGGAAAAAGAGGAGAGGGCTCATGGTGTCGCCCTGAAATACACCTCTCTGAAAGGTGATACTGTTAGTGATCACACGATGTTTTCCAGATGAGATAGTAAATCTGGTTTTCCAAAGCGGCATTAATGTCTCTATGCACCTCACGATGTGTGGATGAACCTTTAGGCTTTCCAACAGACAGATGATAAGTCTATGGGAGGTTGAATCGAAAGCTTTCCGGTAATCAATCCAGGCCATCGATAGAAATCGCTGATAGTATGCTGCGTCTTTACAGACACATCTATCGATGAGCAAGTTCTCCCGACGTCCCGCTACGCCTTTCTTTGAGCCACGTTGTTCATACATCTCTCGCCATACAGGTCCAATTGTCCGAACAATCCTATCATTTAGGATAGCTGTGAAGATCTTATACAGTGTGTTCAGACAAGTTATTGGCCTGTAATTCTTAGGGTCAGCTAAGTTGCCCGTCTTCGGCAGGAGCACTGTGCGCCCTTCCACCAACCACCCCGGAATAGGCTCTTCCGACTTTAGATATGAGGTAAAAATTCGGGCCAGATGCTGGTGGGTTGAAGGAAACTTCTTCCACCAGAAGGTCTTGATGCCATCTGGTCCCGGAGCGGAATAGTTCTTCATGCCTCTTAATACGTTTTTCACCTCCTCGGTAGTGATAGGTGGGCATTCCTCCTCAGCTGTGATGAGGGCATTGCACAGCTCCTTGAAGCTGTTTATGTTCTTTGAACCTTCTTTAAGTGGATGTTGGACTTCGTAGACTTCTCTCCAAAATGCTTCGACCTCATCTGGTTTGGGCGGATGGTCGACAGTAACTGGAGGGTCTTGGAAGAGTCGAGATGGGTCAGACGAAAACTGTTGATTTTCTCTGACCCACCTCTCTCTCCGCTCTAGACTTCTCCTAGCGTCAGATAGTACTCGTATTCTGTCAACAATATGCTGCCTGATGGTCAGTAGCTTTGACTTGTTGATTGTGTGATGACGGATCCGCAGTTCGCGCGTGAACTGTCGAACCTTGGCAGTGAAAGTCCTGCCAGATGTTATTTAGTCAATCACACACTGAATGCGGGACGCGTACTGTCTTGCCCAGCCTATCTTTGTGCTAAGTTGATGCATTCGTCTTTTGGTCTTATGATAAACCGTTCGTTTTGTTTTACGGTTTGCATCTGCCAAAGTTCTCGCTGCATTGTACACACTACAATTGATAGTCCAGAGGTCGGATTCTTCGGAAAAATCTCCACGAAGCTCATCATCCAGTTCAGTCAGATCTTTGGGCTTGAGAGAAACCTGAATGTTGATGTTTCTCCGGGTCTTGAAGCATCGTTCTCCCTCTATTGGATGCCTGTTCGAGGCTGGTCTCAGTGTCGCCTCTCTTTCTCTGTTGCCGACTTGTTCTGGCTGCGGTTGTGTAGGCGCTCCGCTTATATAACCCCTTTTCCGGAGGTCCGCGGCACGGTTTCGCAGCCGTTTTTGCGAAAAATCCGAGAGCTCTGGGTGTTTCTCGCACCACAGAGCATGCAGTCGCGCCATGTAACCTTTTCGTTCAGGGGCCATACTGGTATCATAGCACTCCAGCAGGTCGTCCCTGAGTCGATCCGTCCACTCAAAAGTAACGAGATTCCGCCGGTCAATCGCATTGACTCCGTCTTGATTGGCTCCCCCAACTCTAGGGTAGTCGGCATTGTTGT
>CAKNYM010025780.1:0-18053 GCA_932195095.1 Andricus curvator | reverse complement strand
TTCATGAATAAATGTAATATCAACTTGTACAGTAAATAATTTATAAAAAAAAGAAAAAAAAAGATAAAATATTATAGTTTTCATTTTTGCATTTAATTAAAATGTTTTCAGTAACGGTAGTACGTAAATTCTACAATTTACTACTACTACTTACTACTTACTACTTACTACTACTTTCTACTTTTAGAAAGAGTATTAGGTATAGAATGACCAGCAGTCATAAATCTTCTTTAAAGAGACTTTCGATACCTGACCCACGCCTGGCCCTTTAAATGACCCAAAATCCTCAGTGCGGTTTAGGTGCTGAAATCAGCAGAAACAGTCACTGAAAAAGCACTGGCGGCCCAGTGCCGTTCGCCAGTGCTTTTTCAGTGCTGTTTCATCGGCAGGGGAGTCAGTAATCGCCTCTTTTCTAGATCATTTGATTTTTTCAATTGGAAAAATAGAGTATTGAAAAATGTAGATATACAGTTTTGTAAGCAGGACATATATTAATTAAAAATAAGCAAATTAAAACTTCTTGGTTCTAAAAAATTATCGGAATTTTGCAAGTCTTTCTCCACTACAGAAACGTAGATAAAGCTTCTTGGTGACTAGGAGCTTTCAAACTTATTTTTTATATATACTTTCACAAAAATAAATTCCTTATACTTTTACAGTGCTATTTTTGATCCAATTTTACATTGTAATTACTTCACCATCTTCGATTTCGCAAATTCAATTAATTGTGCAAATTAAGTTGTACTCTGCCAAGTTTTTGAAATTTTCACATGAAAATTTAGTCAGGTACAAGATTTTTTAGTAGGTACGAAATTCACTGAATATCAACATTCTTGTTAACACTGTAAAAATACTATTATTTCAGAGCTAATTCCAGGCATTGAAATACGACTAAAAAACCTGTCTCCAGTCATACTAAAATGAAACCACTCGTGGGATTCCAGAGTCGTTTTTCTACATTGAAAATAATAACAGCATGAATTTATCATATTTCAAAAAACGACTCGAAAAATATGATACCGAAAAAAAAAGATCTCTCGTTTTTACTGAGAATGTTTGCTAATATTTTGAACAGTTTCTAATAATAACTATGAGTATTTATTCTGAAGATTTTGTGATAATATATCACTAATAGCATAATAATTTCGTGGATGTAGCAAAAAGCGTTTGTTTATTTATAAATTAACAGAATATGAATATCAGGGGTGCTTAAACAAAAGCATGTCCGAACCTCAATGTGCATTTTCGATTATTTGTTCCTTGCACGGAAAAAAGTAGATAGTTAGATTCACTTTTACGTATTGTTAACTTGAAGTTTACTTGTTCGCATTGCACAAGAAACAATTCAAATAGTTTTTGATACTGAATGAGATAGTGATCTCAAAATATACAAAGTCTAAAGTCAGCATTACTACTTCAAATTGTAAAAAGAAAAATTACTAGAACAAGTAGCTTCAATAACTATTTGAAATAGTACATTTGAACATGTAAACTGTATGAATAACTAATTTTCATAGTAAGCAAAGAATTGTGAGTTTGACTTTTGCAAGTGAGTTTTATCTGCTTTTTCGCATTGCAATAAACACTGCGCGAGATTGTTAGCCTTACTATTTGAAATTGTAAGTAAGTTCAGTGGCACAACTAGAAACGTGTAGGCCCCCTCCGCAACATTTTTCAGGCGGTCCGTTTCAAATTAAAAAAGAAGGACGACTTATAACTTGCTTATCAGTAAAAAAACAGATTTTCCCTTCTCAATCTATAAGACAGACCGCGCACTGACATTTTACAAAATTAAATAAATTATCGGAAACTATTTTATAATGTTTTCTCTTTTATCATAATATTAGTTGATATAATTATTATAAATGAACATAGTGAATAACTCTACGTTATGCTTCAATACTGTTTTTTTATTTTGTAAAAAATTTTCAGAATTTAAAAATATTCTGAAGAATTATATATAAAAAGAATACTTTTTTTACATTATTTCTACTATGGAATTTTCTGCTTATGATATTTTTAATTTCTTATAACACTAAAATTGATTAGGATCGTACTTGATTAAGCCACCTAGGTTCAAATATTATATTATTTGGAAGATTTTTTTTTTTAGTAGAATAATACATTGTTTTCGACATATAATTTTTTGAACCAATAATCAAAAAATAATTTGTAATAAAATTTGAGTTCAAATTAATTTCCAATTTTAACGTAGTAATAATTTTTTCAACCTTTTCACATTGAAAAAAAGGAGAAACAGGGTGGTTTTCGCACGAAAAAGGGGAAAATAGGGGAAAGATTAAACATTGATTTTCATATGTCGAAAAGAACAAACAACCTTTTCTTAAGAAATGTTACATTTTTAAATAACTTTTAATGATTTTTCAATGATTTCTGTCATTAAAGATTTATTTTTAAAAATTGGACATACTTAGATCGTTGGAAACCCATCCAGAGTGAAATAAAAAAGTCCGGGAAAAAATAACATTGGTTAAATACACAATTTTGATATGTTTGACATCGTTCTCATAAATATTTCTTTCCAAGATTTGTCATTTCATCCTTACTATAATTAATATTTTTAATTTAAATTTAAAACAATTGAAATCGGTTAATATCTTCTGTTCTCTTTCTTAAATTTACATTTAAACAATTTTTTTTCATTAAAAAAAAAAATTTGCCTAATTGAAATTTTTTGGAAAATATACAAAAACATGTTTTTTGGATTGATTCGAACCTGAAATTGAGTCACCTTGAACCAAAGAAACATGTTATTATTTTTTATCCACGGGAAACATTTTTTTCGTGGTGTTTATAACGTTCGAAAATCGCAAAAAAAGATATGAAATCACAAAAATCCTAATTCACGACAAACATTTTTTTCCGAAAAATAAAAATAAAAAAATGTTTCTTTGGTTCAAGCTGAATAAATTTCAGTTTCGAAATATTCAACTTTTTTTTAAATGTGTGCATATGACTCAATCCAAAAAAAAAAACATGTTTTTGCACATTTTCAAAAAAATTGTAACTGAGCAAGAAATTTATTTTTAACTTTCGCAATTTTAAAATTTTAACGAGTAAGATAATTTTTGAACAAAATAGTTGAATTGTTGAATTAAGAACAAAAGTGTTTAACCAAAAATCGATAAGATATGTTTTCGTTTCAAAAAATTAATTTTCAATTGAAAAAACTGAATTTTCTTCCAAATTGTTGAATTTTCTACAATGCAGTTGATTTTTCAACACGAAAATATGAATTAATAATGAAGAACTTAATTTCCAACCAAACATTACAATTGTTAGTTCTTCTTTATTCATAATGTGTCCCCTAAGGGTTTACATGACCTCCGTTTCTTACAAGACCATCTACAAACTTTATATTATCTTATCCTTACTATTTACAAATATTTACAAAAATTTACATCAACTCTTATATCTATCTCCTTACTTCTATATTAATCTAGCGCCAATTTACTGTCGGAAGAGTGAGCGAGCGATCGAAAGCGAGAAAGCGAGAGAGCGAGCGAGTGAGAGCGAGCGAGTGAGAGCGAGCGCATCCGCATCTTAATCTACTTATACTATTACATAATATCTACATGTAACTACTTACAGACCTTTACGCTTCTAATCTATGCGACTTCCGTTTCCTTTGTCCTTCAATTGCACTTCTCTTCTATCTCATTCTCATTTTGTAATTTTTCCATATCCATTCTTTCATTCTTTCTCATTCGCCCCTCTAGCCCCCTCCAACTCCTTCATCCACTCCTCACGCATTCCATCCTCACCTAGAATATTTACCACATTCTCTTGCCAGCTTCCTTTATCTTCCATTCCTCTCCTACATCCGTCCCATACATGCTCCCATGTTTCCTCCTCCCATTCACATATTCTGCACTTTCTGTTTTCTTCCTTTTCCCAATACATCCCCTCCCTTACCTCGTTTCCCAATCTAAATCTTGCTATTCTGGTCCATCGTCTCTCTCCCCATCCCTTTTCTAAATACTTTGGTACTCCTTCCTTTTTTATCAACTTATACCATTTATTATATTTTGATTCCTCAATCATTCCCCATCTTTCCATTAATTGTCTTTCCCTGTCCCTTCTCTCCAATTCTTCATAGCTTACTCCACTTCCCTCTCCTATATCTCTAGCACTAAAAAACTCCCTCCTTTCTTCTTCCCATCTTTTTAGTTCTACTGCCCTCCCGCTCCTTTCTTCTACCTCCTTCAAGCACTTTTTCGCTAACTCCCCTCCCTTCCCCTCCCTTAACTTCATCTCAAATTGCCATGCTCTCTTACCCGCTCTAGTACTTAATTTATCTCTCTGTGCTTCTTCTCTCACCATATATCCAGGCGTCCTCCAGTCTACTCCTAGCGTCCACCTGACATACCTTTCATGTAAACTTTCAATCTCTTTCCTTTCCTTCCATCCCCATATCTCCGCTCCGTAACCTATTACCGGCCATACCAGCGTATCAAATAACCACATTCTCCTTCTCCAGTCTTTCTTGAACCTTCTTTTTCCTATTCCCCATATCTGTTTCATTATCCCTGCCGCTTTTTTTATCCTTTCTCTTATATGAACTCTATGATCTCCATTCATTTGCAAGGTATATCCCAAATATTTAAACTCCTTTACTTCTTCTAACTTTACTCCCTTCCATCTCCCAGTCCATTCTTTCTTTCTTCCCCCTCCTTTTCTAAACCTCATTATCTTTGTCTTTTCTACATTTAAATTCAATTTTTTCCCATCTAAATATTTCTCCAATCCTGCAATTAAGCCTGTCATCCCTTCTTCATCCTCTGCCATCAACACTATATCGTCCGCGTATGCCAGTGTATATATCTTTTCTTCTCCCATCCTAACTCCTCCCCATCCCTTTCTCTTCATTGCTTCTTCTAGGTCTGAGATTAATATATTGAATAAAAGTGGACTCAGAGGACATCCTTGCCTTACTCCTCTAACTAACCAGAAACTTTCTCCTACTTGCTCTCCTACCTTTACCCTGCTTTTTGTCTCTCTGAAGATTTCCGATACTCTCTTTATTAAGCCCTCTCGTATCCCCCTTTTCACCATAACTTTTTCTAGCTCGACTCTGTCCAATGAGTCGAATGCCGCCTTTAAGTCCACGAACATTGCTATCATTGTCCCTTTCTCCCTTTTAATCCTTTTATTTATCAGATAATTCAGAACATATATGTTCTCCATAACCCCCATTCCTTTTCTAAACCCTGTCTGATTCGGTGGCTGTATCTTTTTTTCCTCAACTTCTTTCTTCAATCTCTCAGACAAAACAGTTACATATACTTTATACAATGTTGGCATTAGCGTTACACCCCTATAATCTTTAACCTCCTCCCCTTTGCCTTTCTTCACTATGGGTACCACTACTCCTTCTTTCCATAACACTGGCCACCCTTCTCCTCTCCATACTCTATTACACATTATCCATGCCCATTCCTTTAGTTCTGTCCCCCCATATTTCCACACTTCATTTGGAATCTCATCTATGCCAGGTGCCTTTCCATCTTTCATTATTCCTAACACCTTGCCTACTTCTTCCCTTGTTATGTCCTCTTCCTCATCTCTTTCTCTACCATGTTTCGCTCCTTTCCTAACTTTTCTCTCTACCCCTCCTAGCAAATCCATAAAATATTTTTTCCATTCTACCATTTCAATATCCTGATTTACTCTTTTTCTTCTTTTTCTCTCTTTATTTACTACCTTCCAAACCTCTTCTTCCGTCCTAGCCTTCTCCGCCTTTGCCTCAAACCTTTTATTCTCCTCCTCTTTCTTTTGATGACACAACTCAGTATACTCCTTCTTTTTTCTCCTATATTCTTCTCCACTACTTTTTTCTTTTCTCCATTTTCTCAGTTCCTTTCTGACCTCCTTCTTTTTCTCTTTACATTCCTCATCCCATCCACTTATATTTCCCCCTTTATTTATTTCTTTTTTGCTTGTGCACTCTAATCCTCTTTTTATTTCCCCTATAATTATTTCCATCTCCTCGTCCACATTTCCCTCTCCCATTTCGATATTTCTGACCTTTTCTTTAAACTGTTCTTTTCCTTCCCTTGACCAATCCCCTTTTCCTGCTCTTTTTACCTTTGCTTCCTTTTTATCCATATTATTACTTTTTTCTCCCTCTAGTGTCACTATTATGGGAAAGTGATCCGAATCTATATAATCCCCTACCTCTAGTTTCTTGACCATCTCTCTTACCTCATCATCTACTATCACATAATCAATTACCGTTCCCCTTTCACCTCCTGAGCGTGTATATTCCCCTTCCTCATCTCCCTCTATATTTCCGTTTAAGATAAACCATCCCAACTCCTCCAAGCTCTTTAACAATTTCTTTCCCTCCCCATTTAGTATCTTGTCTTTGGATTTTCTTCCTCTCTCTCCTCTCCATTCCCTTCCTCCTCTATCTCCTGTTCTGGCATTGAAATCTCCCCCTATTATAAGCGTAATCTCTTCTTTATTGTCTTCAATCATTTCTTTGATCTCCTCTAATTTCTCCTGCATGTCACCGTTCACATAAACCCCCACTATCTTCCACTTCTCTCCTCCCATCTTTACCTCTTCTACTATTAATCCTTCTTTTCGTTCTTTCATCTCTTTCTTATCCTTCCCTGTTATACATTCGTTCCTTACTCCCATCACCATTCCTCCCATTGCTCTGCCTTTTTTACTCTTCCTCTTTGCATTTTGACATTGCCATTTGTAACCTCTTTGTAACCGTCCCCTTACTCTTTCCCATCCCTTTTCATCTAGCCACGTCTCCATCATTACTACTACATCCCATTGTGCCAAATTTCTCATAAACTCCCTATCCTTTCTCTCCAATCCTGCTATATTCCAGTAACATATCCTCCATTCTTCCCTACCTTCATGTCTCGTCTCTCTTTGCTTCTTACTAATTCTTATTTTCCTTTCTCCCGTTCCTTTCTCTCCTAGTTTCCCGGTACCTCATTTCTTACTATCTGTTCACTTTCTTCGTCCCAATCCACCATACTCCTTCTAGCTGTATTCTGCCATACTTAACCCACGTTCTTTTCCCCTTACTTCTTTCCTCTTCCGCTATTTGCCTTAACTTATACTGCATATTCCTTTCTGCCCATGTCAAATCGTCCTCTATTCTCTCCGAGCTTCCATATAACAACCTCTTCTTTGTCATCACTTCCCTTTTATGTTCCCATTTCTTCAGCTTCACTAGTACCATTTTCTCTCCCCTTCGCGTTTCCTTTCCTACACTTCGCATTTCCTCTATCTCTACTTTAGCATCTATCCTTTTTAGCACATTTTCCACTCCTTCTTTCAATTCCTTTCCTTCTAATCTTAGACCCTTTATCACTATGTTTCTTTTCCTTTCATCTCTTTCTTTCCTTTCTAATCTTCTTTCTATTTCCCTTATCCTTTTTTTTTCATTATTCCCACTCTCCCCTACATTAAACTCCAGTTTTGATTTTTCGATCTTCACTATCCTACCCTCTATTTGTGCTACCTTTTTATTATGCTCATCCTGTTTTTCTAATCTTTGTTCTAAAATCTGCATCCTTTTTTCTAAATTTTCTCGAACTTCTTCCCATTTTCGCATCTCTTTTCTAAGTTCGGCCATTTCTTTCCTAATTTCTTGTTTTATTTCCTCTCCTCTTTCTTCCTGTCGTTTTTCGTTCATCTGTATTACCTCTATCATCATTTGACGCAATTCTTCTAACTTTAACTTTTCAAATTCTATCGGCTCTCTAGGTTCAACTTTGTCTTCTTCTTTGCCCTTGTCTTTCTCCCCCGCTCTATTCTGTTCTTTTCCCGGTGGTGTTCTGATCATTTTCGGGGGTTTCAGGGTGGACCCTACTTCTAACTTGTCTTCGCTACTTCCTCTTTCTGCCCTATCCCTCTTCCTATTTATAAACGGTTCGATTGAGCCAAAACTATCTGCTCTCAGTCTCTCCCTCTCTACCGTTTTCCGATACTGACCCCTTCTTTTTGTCTCACTTTTCGGCGTGCAGAATACGTCCTCGACAGAATCCATTATGGAGAGTCCACAACAGGATTGAAAAACCGACTTTAGCATTGACTTGACGTAGACTTGACATAGCAGTAGCGTGGATGCGATGCGCGCGCATGTATTGCCAACTGCTTATTTTTATGTCGTTCGCGTTGCGCTCTTCCGGAGAATCAAGATTAAAATGGCCTACTCAAGGTGCCGTTCCATGCGGGACACTCATGAGAGTGAAAGAGACTAATAGATCAGTCCGTTTCTGTCACTCTCATGAGTGTCCCACATGAAACGGCACCTTGAGTGGGCCATTTTAATCTTGATGGACCGGAACAGCGGAACGCAAACGACACATAGAAATAAGCAGTTGGCAATACATGCGCGCGCATCGCGTCCACGCTACTGCTATGTCAAGTCTACGTCAAGTCAATGCTACGTCGGTTTCTCAATCCTATTGTGGACTCTCCATTAAAGCGTAACTTGCGTACCGCGTAGTTACTGTCACCACAGCGCTACCTCAACCTGCTACCGTATCTTCTTCCGTGCTTCTCTCTCCCTATCCCTCCCTGTCGCCGCTACTCGGCTGCACCTGTCTCCCCACCTTGCTCCTCACGCTAAACCTCTCAGCCTACCCAAAATAGTCTCAATCTCTCTAAATATCATACAAATCTTCACTTTAATTATTTTAAACATACAAACCCTCACTCACAAAACCCTCCAACACACTCGTCCCATCAACTCACCTCCAATTCCACTGCAAACTCACTACAATTAGCACCACTCAATTACCGCTACCTTACACTTTCATGCCGGAAACGGAAGCCCAATTGTTAGTTAAAAAACCTACTTTTTAACAAACAAGAAAAAACATTAACTGAAATAATGAATTTTTAACTAAGAAATGAATTTTTAACAAAGTTGTTAAAAAATCACCAAACTATTGAATTTTCCAGAGAAAATTCAAATTTTCTACAAAACAGTTGAATCTTTAACCCAAAAACACGAATTTTCAACAAGAGTTGAGTTTTCAACCAAAAAAGATTTTTTAGCCAATGAAGAAAAAAAATTGTATTCAAAATGTCGAATTTTAAAGCAAGAAGATTATTTTCCTACAAAAAAAGGACGAATTTTTAACAGATTACATAAATTTTTAACCAAATATTTGAATTTTCAAAATAAAAAAGATCAACTTTGAACCAAAAATGAAATTGCTACATTTTCATTTCAAGAAACTAATTTTCTTAAGAAAGCCAATTTTCTACCTATTTATTGAATTTTCGTGTCAAAAAAAGTACTTTCTGTAATACACTCGAATTTTTAACTCAAAAATATAAGCTTTCAATACAAAAAATAATTTTCAATCAAAAATTGCAATTTGCAGTTTGAAAAAGTGCATTTTTAACAAAGTACTTTGATTTTCAACCAAAAAGACAGCTTTTCAACCAAATAAATATATTTTCAACCAAATAGTTACATTTTTAACCAACTTTCTGCCAAAAAATATAACTTTTGAACGAAATTTGAACATTCAACCAAATAGTTGAATTTCCAACTAAAAAAGATCAATTTTCAAACACAAATGGAATAGTTCAATTGTGAGTTTAAAAAAATTAATTTTCAACAAAAAAAAGTTTCCACAATAGTTAGATTTTCAAGTAAAAATTAAAAAAAATTAAAAAATGCTCAAGTTAGAACATTTAAAATTGCAGTTGATGAGTTTGGAATATTCCATTTTTTAATTAGGTATTTAACTTTGTACATTTCAACTAAAATGTATTAATCTTCTAATACTTATTTCAAAAATAATATATATTTTGTAACTCCAATTTTATATTGGATAATATCTTCTGTCGGCAGTTTTCACATTTTCAACTTGCTTTAAAATGTTTCATCTTTAAATTTGTTTAAGAGTATTTATTTTTAATGGTCTGAACTTGGAACGTGTACCTTATTTATTGATAAATAATTTATTTAAGTGCTATAATTGCTTTAATTATTATTCAATAATGGGTACCATTTCAAATATCGTATATTTAAAGAGAAAAGGGGAAAAGGGGGAAGGTTTTTGAGAATAGGGAGAAAAAGGGGAATTTCAAGAAAAAAGGGGAAACTAAGAAAAACAGGGGAACACTGTGCACCCTGATATCAATTTCTCGGAACCGAATATTTTTTGTTTGTTTTAAACAGTTTTTATTCTAATTCAGCATCCCCATATCTCATGAGAAAAATTTTATTTGTGCAAAAAATTTAAATCACAATTCAACGTTTGTCTCATCTTAAAATAGTGATTTCGATTTTGCATTTGATATATTATTACGATGTTTAAATTAGTTTTTATTTATATATCAGTTATGTAAATGGATGTTGCGTTTTAAATAAAGTCAGATGGTAATAAAATAAAATCAAAACTCCAAAATTTTCATTCGAAAACATTTTTTCAAGCCTTAATTTTCAATAATACAAAATATGTACTTTTTAAAAATTGTAATTCAATTCATTTTAGAATAATATACATATAAATTACTAATAATGTATTTACTGTGTGAGTTAATACTTCTAAGCAAAATATTTTTCCCAAGCTCGTTACAAAATATTAGAAATCATCAGTAAGAGATTAATTTAAAAAATTTTAAGTAATTATTTATTATAATTTCTTAGCTGGCCACGTTTTTCTCAGAGAAACCGCTTGACCCAGAGTTTGTCAGAAAAATCTAAGCGGTTCCGTAGCTCACTTGACTAACACGTGCGCTAGATTTAGGTTTTAGGACAGGTTTTAGGTAGTTAGGTAGGGTTCGATTCCCCAGCGGGGGCGATTTTTCAAAGCGTTTGAGCGTGCGATCATATGTGTAAGGCTCTGTGCGTGCAATTGTGTAAGAATAATCGTAAATTAAGTGCAGTAATCATATATAAAATAATTTTTTCTTTTTCAAATCGATCGACGTTTCACATCATTTTTGTTGTCGAAAGTTTGGAGCTAATCTATTTATAAATCGTGTATAGAATGCGTGCAGTGCATATATACATATACATATATGCGTTACAATGCGAAATCGGCAAAGTTACTCTTCACAGAAGTAAGGCATACTACACGAAATAGTAACTCTATTCTCCTGAGTGTGGACGGTTACCAACTGGTGCAGTGCATCCTACTATTTGAAATTGTTCATCCTACTCTTTTACACTCTAAAAACAGACTATTGACTGTCAAACGATTCCTTTCACTATTAAAGGATTTTCCATTCAAAATTGGCATGAGAGGAAATCCTCTCATAGTTAAAGGATTGTCGTTTCAAATGCTATCCTTTAACTGTGAAAGGTTTTCCTTTAACTTTGATCTTGACGTGAAATCTATTGTCGGACAAAAGTAAGAATAATTTGAACGTTAAAAGGAAACTTATTGCATGATATTACGTGCAAGAAATGTACAAAAGCCGAACTTTGGTGAATGTAAATATAAAGTCGATAATTATCAATTCTATAACAATGAAAAGTGAGGTTATGTGGAGCAAAAATTGTTCTTTCAGTACACGTACCTTCCAAACTTCTCGCGTCGCAATCTGGGATTCCTATTTTTTTGAAGAAATCCATTTTCTATATCAGATCGCACGTTTTTTTGCACTGAAAAAATTTACTTGTGCACATTGGGTGCTAAGCGATATTCACTCATGGGCAGGCGAGGCGCACTTCCTCCGCTAGCCAACAAATGAAATCCTTTAATAGTTAAAGGAATTCTTTTCAAAGTCAAAAGAAATAGTTTATCAGTAAAACTAGTTCCGTTTTGCATTTAACGGATCAGTCTTTGAACAGTGAAACGATTCTATTGATGGACAAAAGAAATCTGCTTAATTTGAAAGGACGCATTCTGAAAGGATCGTAATTTTACTGTTAATAGACTTTTTCTTAGAGTGTAAGAAGTCAGTTTAACTCACCTGAATGCGAAATAGTAATTTTAACAAAATTCACCGACGAAAAGCTGAGGTTCAATTTAAAACAGTTAGAGCTGCTGGTTCACAGAGTTTTTTTAACGATCCACTTTCTTCCGTGTGTGGGTTGAAAATGAACCACGTTGAAGGAGAAATAAATTGGTCTGTTTTTACAGAAAAATTGATGTTTCTCGAAAAAGGCAGATCATAACGTAAAATTATATACAGAATATAAAAGACGCGACTCATTAAAATGACTTTTTATCATAATTATTTTTATAATTATGCATTCTGAGGGAGATATGCGAAGGAAAATGTTATAAAGTAGTGTGAATTATCTATCCCGCTTATTGAGAGGTCTTTGCGTGTATGCATAATTTATAAAGAGACTGATGATCCAAAAATACTCTTTTTAATAAGCCGCATCTTTTACATTCTGCATAATTTTCCAGTACGATCAGCTGTTTTCAAAAAGATGAATTTTTGTGTAAAAGCAGACAAATTTACTATAAGCGACCTTGTGCGAATGCGTGTTTATTAAAAAAAAATGAAAAACAGTTTTAAACTCATGCATGAAGTCAGTGATTCATTCAATTAATAAATTCAATAATACAATTACGTTTTTGCCACAAAAGTACTCGAAAGAACTCAACAGGGGTTATGACAAGATTTTGTTATTAACAATTAATAATAAAAATATTTTTGTTTGATACAAAAAGTACTAAAAAGCCGCAAAAGTACTAAAAAAAGCCACAATAATACTAAAAACTGGCTAAAAAGTAATCATAAGTGGTGATAACAAGATTTTGTTTTAAACATTTTTTTATTTATTAATGGAAAAAGACGTATTAGACATGAGAAATGAATTATATACACTTCTTTGGGACAAAAATTTACGCTGAATTGACTTCACTTTCATTTATCCTGCAGGAACTTTGTCATGGGCAGAGCCGGATTAACCCTGTCCGGGCCCCTAGGCAACAACCCTGTCCGGGCCCCTAGGCAATGCAATCACGTCCCTCCAGGTTGATGAAGGGATGTGAGTAACTTCCAGATGATCGACTCCAGGAATCCTGTACGGAAAAAGAGGTATTTTTCCTATGTTACCGTAGGGGGAATACCTATATTAGCATATGGATTTTGACTATGTCAACATAGGAATTTTTCCTATCTAATTCGAAAAAAATCGTTTGGAAACTACATATTTCACATTTTTGTCGGATTTAGACTATAGGCAGGTGAAATGAGCAAACAAACCACACAATAAATGTAGAATTCATTTCTTAAGAATCATTCTTAATTATAATTTGATATTTTTCGAATGGTAAATGCTCACAATTTTTTGAAATTACAAAACGAAAATATTCTTCTGGTTTTCTGTTTCGAAATATTTGTTACTAAGAAAATTCGAAGTGTATTAAGAAAAATTTTAAGTTGCCATGGAAAACAAAAATTTTTAATTGCAATTATGATGATTAATCATGATTATTGATCATTAATCGTCATTGATAATCATCGATTATTGTTTTTGGAATTTATGTACATGAGAATAATTCCTATGTTAACATTGGATTTAACCTCATGTTGTCATAGGGATAATGCGTATGTTAACATTGGGATTTTCCCTATATGCCATAGGAATAATGCGTATGTTACATAGTAAAATATCCTATGTTGATATTAGAAAAATACCAATGCCAACATAGAAAAAGTACCCCTTTTTTCTTCATGTATTACTTCAATGTCCTTTATCAAAAATTCAAACTTCTGTTATATAATGTAGTTTATAGATAATTTCATTCCGAATTAACTTACGTGCAATGATAATTCACCTACACGCATAACACTGTGTTACAAAAAACAAAAATTTGGAGACACTTTTATGGAGACCTAGCACAAGTTGTAGATCTAGTAAAACTAAGAAAAATTGTATAGGAGAAATTTTCCATACACCCCCAAAATCTCATTTTTTGGCCAAAAAATCGTTTTTGGGAGTTTTATGAGAAAAATCACTCATAACTTCCCTAATTTCTATCCGATTCGCTATTATTATTATTCGCTATTATTAGCTACTACTTGTTACTAGATGGTTCTGTATGAATGGAGTATTTCTCCAATTGACATGCGTCGAAAAAAATACTGATATTGTTGTCGAGGAATTCCATACAAATTTTCAGAAAAACTTTTCATTCGATAAAACGTTTTTTTTTTTAGAGCGTGCACGGGCCCCTAGTCGATGCGGGGCCCCTAGGCAGTTGCCTACTCTGCCTAATGAATAATCCGGCCCTGGTCATGGGATTCACAGGAAATTAGGTATTTTCCAAAAGCACAATTTCTCCGTTTTCAGTCAAAAATGCAACAAAAAATGGAATTTTTGAAACCTTGCGATTCCCCAAATTAATAGGACTAATAGACTTTTTTTAGATGCACGCAGATTTTTGTAGACTCTATTTTATCCTCTCGCAACATCAAAATGGTCAACTTTGAGGGATCTTAAATTATAACCTATTATAGATAAGATATTGTTCTTTCTTTGTAATCACAGGAAATTGAGTATACTTTCACTCACCTGTGGATTACTTTTCCGTACAGTAATTAGGTGCAAAGGTACACAGTGTTCTATAAGACTTAGTGATTTTTTGCTGAAAATCCAAAAAAGTGGCGATTTTTCAATATATTATAAATCAAAACCTGTGGAAGACAGCGGATTATTTTCTCAACGTAATTTTCTGATAATTTCGTCCTCTTCCTTTTTCCTCTTCGATATTTTACTCTGAAATCCAATGGAAGTTAATCGTCAACGCAGGGCCGTTCCTACACAGGATGCAATGTGTGCGCCGCACACGGGCGGCCAGGTAAAGGTCTTGTTAGGGGGCGGCCGCCCTGGCCGGCGCTAGATTTATTTATTGCCCTATTTAGAAAATCTGAAAGGTGCATGCTTAGATATGTTTGGCTGGGCGATGGTCAATTCATCCTTTGGTACCTGAGGTAGGTTCCCCCACTACGCGGCTTCCCCTCACTCAGCCGAGCTGCCGTCGTCGATCCTAGTCAGCGGGAGTCCTTTGTACATAATGAGCACGAAAATGCGGCATATAATTTTGTTTAGATTTAGCACTTATCAATTTACAAATCAAATATTCGAAATCTGCTAATTATAACGATTCCAACGATATGTTATTTGACTCAAAAGAGTTGAAAATCAAAGAAGGCTCAAGTTTATAGAAAATTTTATGGAAAATTTTGGACTATATTTTATTCAAATCCACTGCAGTAGCTTTAATTTATAGGTACAATATTTTACTTAACTTATGTAATTCCGGAAGCTTCAAGTTCAAAATGACTTGTAGAAGGCAATTCTAGACCGATTTTGGATTTCTTTTTTTTTAATTGAGCATTTTGTTTCGGAGAGATTCATGTGGCCTGCTTTTTTAATTTTTCTTCGTTTAAATATTTATGGTAATGCAAATAGCGAAAAATAGTCGATTTTTTGTTTTTGTTTTATTTCCGTAGAAAATTTTTTCCTATGTTCAACGTCGCTGGACTGGATGCGTAGGGGTGTTTGAAAGCAAAAAAGTTATTATCTGGTAAAGTTAATTGTTGTAAATAAATTAAATGAACAGTCTACAACATTATCGATTTTTCGTCTTTAAAGTACATTTTTGAGATAAAATCACTTGCTTTTATTAACAAAATGATACTTGATCATATGAATTTGTCATTCGATCTTTTTTATCAATTGTATAAACAAACTACATAAACAAATGCCCAGCGTGGGCATTTAAAGACAGGAAGAAATAGTCTTCTCTCTTAATTTTGTTGAAATTATGTTGTTTATTTTGTTGAAGGATAAAAATTTGTAATCCAGTATTTTTTATGAATTTCACGAAACAAATCGTTTTCTATTATAATTTTCCTTGAATAATCTCATCACATATTTTAAAATAATTTTCTAACTAATTCTATAGACAAATGCCTAGTGTCAACGTTCAATTTAATTAATTTTGATTGTTTTTTTTTTAATTATTTCGCCAATCATGTTTATTAATGCAATTTTGTTATTCATTATTTTTTTTGTCAATTTAATAAAATATTTTTGTTACTTAAAATTTCGAAAATTTTAGTGCTGAAACACTCAAATATAAGATATTAGAAATACAATAAAATAATATAGTTATAGTTGAATTAAAAAATATAAATTTTATAAATATATTATATTTAATTAAATTATTAATTGATACATTGTTATTTAAAAAATCATAGTAGTTATAAATAATTTTAAATAATAAAAAAATATAATTACTGTAATTATTGATAAAAAGTAAGGAGTGAATATAAAATTACATTTAAAGAAATAATAAATAGTAAATCTTTCTATAATAAGTAAAGTAACCTGATTCTTATTAAAGATCCAATAATAATAATTAAATTAATAATATTATAAAAATTATTATTTGAATAATGATTAGAATTTATTAATTTAAATAAATAATTAATGATTAAAGAAGTTAAATTTTTTTGAATCGTTATTGTATGTATATTTAATCTCTCCCTTTTACGGGTTTGAGGGCCTCCGCTCCCTGTACATATATTTACATTTCATTCTTAACCTAACTTAACCGCTGCTTATATTCTAATGTTTCGCCTTACTTGAAATAACAATAATATTAATACTATTGGTTCTTAAACTTCTACAAGTGAGCGATCTTCCAGGGCTTCCGTTTTCTCTTACCATCAAATACATTTTCACCGATTTAAAAATTTAAAATTTTTGCTAGTTACTTTCCTTTAGACAGGATTACCCGTTTGGCTCTGCCCTGCTCCCTTGCTTTCTCTTACTTCTTCCAGTTTTTTCATCCACGTCACTCCCTGTCCATTCCCTGGCGGACCGAACGAACGGAGCGGATACGCTACAGCGTATCCTCACAGTATCCACATCGTATCCTCTCCGTATCATGCAAGAAAAACTCATTAAAAAAGGAAGATGAACATTTCACTTGTTGAAATTCGGATTCTACGTGAAATTTTGAGTTAAAAGGTCACAGAGTAATCGCAATAGTTTTTCTTGCAACATTAAAAACTTAAAAAAAATATAATACTTATCGATGACGTGCGCTGGAGGCGACTTCAAACGCATCGTCGTTCTGTAACAGTTAATAGGCTTTATCCGTCGACGATGCGTTTGAAGTCGCCTTCAGCCCACGTTATCGATAAGTATTATATTTTTTAAAAGTTTTTAATGTTGCAAGAAAAAGTATTGCGATTACTCTGTGACCTTTTAACTCAAAGTTTCACGTAGAATCCGAATTTCAACAAGTGAAATGTTAATCGTTCTTTTTTAATGGGTTTTTCTTGCATGATACGGAGAGGATACGATATGGATACTATAAGGATACGCTGTAGCGTATCCGTTCCGTTCGTTCGGTCCGCCAGGGTTACCATCCAAAATCCATCTTACACACTCATCCACACTCAACTGTCCATCTTCCTCTCCTGTACACCTCTCTAACACATGTGCCCATGACTCCATTTCGTATCCACATACTCTGCACAGATTGTCCTCTTCATCCATCCAATATCTACAGGATCTCACTCCTTCTCCCATTCTAAACCGTACCACTCTATTCCATTTGTCTTCCTTTTTTATTTTTTGCAAATATTCTGGTTCCGCTAACCCTTTGACCATCATATACCATCTATTGTACTTCGAATCCATAATCTTTATCCATCTCTCTTCTCCTTGTTTTACTAATAGCTCTAACTCTATGTTCTCCCACTCCAGTACCCCTTGTTGTATATCACAAGCCCTCCTCATTTTTTTCCTTTCTTCCTCCCATTTCGAATTTCCCAAATTGCTTCTTGTCTCCTTGTTCCGAACTTCGTCCAAGCACACTTGTGCTATTCTGCTCCCTTCTCCCCTTTTCAGCTTCTCTTCAAAATTCCAGGCTCTCTTAATTTGTCTAGTTACCATTTTTTCCCTTCCTAGTTCTTCCCTTAACATGTATCCTGGGCAACTCCAACTAACCCCCATTACCCATCTCAGAAATCTCTCATGCATGCTTTCCTCTTTCCTATATTCCTTCCATCCCCAGACCTCCACTCCATAACACAACACCGCCCAAACCAAC
>CAKNYM010025778.1:0-18784 GCA_932195095.1 Andricus curvator | reverse complement strand
TCAGGGTAGGCGTGACACTACCCGATTCGGGTAGTGTTTCTAGGTTTTTCTTGTAGTTATAAATAACTACAAGTGTGGGCTCACCACACCCACGATGTGCCAACAGCACTCATGTCAGTATTCTTGAATGGTCACCCATCCAAGTACTAACAATTAATTTTGTTAACTTCAATTAATTATTGACTTCACTCTGATTAAAAATTGTACAATAAGTTGAAATTTTTTTCGAAAGTGCAATTTTCTAGCATGATTCTGAGAGAATATTATTATCAATAATAAGAAATTATTTTTAAAACTTATGTATATTAACATTAATTCACTCTAATTGAAAATTGGACAAAAAGTGGAAATTTTTTGATAAAACCTAGACCTTCTAACTCTATACTATGAGGAAGTTTCTAAAAACAATAATAAATTGATTAAATAATTTATTATTGTTCATTTATTTACAAACATTATGTATGTAAACCACACTTTTTATGCTTCATCAGTATGTACTTATAATTAACTGTTCCACGTTGTATTTTTTTACCAAAAAACAAAGCCCCCAGAAAGAATAGTTATCAAAATATAGAAAATGAAAATGTAAGTTTTGTTTATCAATAAATTATTTCAAAATAAAACGAAACCGTAGAAATATAAAAGTACAGTTGACAGTGTACTGCTGTACTTCATAACACAGTGGTGAAGGGATTCTATCCCTTCCCTGGCCTGCGGAGAGGCGATCCCATTACAAGGGGTTACTTTTTTTGCCTCTCGTCATAAAAACGTACTTAGTACCTGCGGGGGACTTCCCAATTTTCCTATTTCAAAGTATTTTTCACATCGTTGCATAAAATACCTTTTTAGTGGCTGCACTCGAACTCAGTCCCGTGAAGGGACTGCCCGGAGCTGATCTGAGTCAACGTCACTCTCCCCCCACTCTTCTCTCACTCGGTTCACTTTATCACCTTTTCAGAAAGGGAGAGAAAGGGGCAACGTGTCCAGTACGTAATTGTAATTGCTTGTGAGTAGATATTAGTATTGTCTTATTAGTTTGACAAGAATCGAGTTCGTTCGCAAGGTTTCGCGCAAATTCTTACCAGTATAGTTTTGTTAATTAATGATATGCTGGAAAATAGCAGGCTTTTTTCAAAAATTTATTTCATTTGACAATAGGTATTATCAATACATGACTCGAAGTGAAATAAATAGCTCCTTCAAGATATTTAGGGGAATATATAGCTTACTGTAGGATTTGTGTCATTTTACGATATTTAATGTTTAATTTTTAGTGATATTGTTAGGTATGAATGACAATATATGTTCCCCAACTTTCTTTAAGCACGCCAGCCTAATAATAAAGGCTGCCAGTTCTAAGCCTGGAATCTATTGCGCTAGTAAGTGTGTTGGGAAACAGTTGGAGCGACAGAGAGAGACTCCTTCGTACATCTTTCTTCTCTCTCACTTACGCGCGCTCATTCTCTCCTCCTCGTACGGTGGTACGAAGGGGCGCCAGTGGTGGGGGAAAGAAGGAGCGGAGGAGACAGCGCCGCCGGACTGAATTTGGGACTGAGTTCGAGTACGGCCGCTCTCCTCAATTCTGACCGCGGGACTGAGTTCGAGTGCACCGCTTTTTAGTATAATAAAATATCTTCTGATTTTGTTTGAAAATTTGCAGGTGCATTGTCCAAATATGAAAGAAACTTTTTACCAAGAATGAACGAAAAAATAAACGGTTACTATGCCCAAAGTAATGTGAAACTAGGGAAATTTTTTAGCAATATTTAATAAAATAATAGACGTATTGCAATTTTGCATACACTGCGTGAGAGATAGTCCCTAATCATGATCAAATCTGTATTTTGGACTTCTTGTTTGGATAAGTGTAGCTGACACGTGTACGAGTGTAAACCACAAAAAATAAGTATCTTTTTCTATTTTCTGAGCAAACTATTATTTTTATTTAAAAAAGAGAACAACCTTTTTTGTAGAGGAAAGAATTTTGCACATTTTTCTAAAGAACCTCAATTTTGCTAAAATTAGCCGTTTCCGAGATGAACTAAAAAAACGCCATTTTTCAATATAAATTGTTTAGCCATTGTTCGATCGATATCATACGTTTACAGGTTTATTAATAGCCTATTAGGAAGGGTTTAGATCAAATTTCAGCTTCTTACTAATTTTTTCCTTTATCCGTCTTTTTTGGTTCTTCGTTGCCTGGCCACCAGCGGGTGAGCCGGTAGCCCCTTTCTTCTGAGGTCCCTATTGTTGTGAAATGGATACTCTCATTAAATCCCGAAATATGCATGAAAGTTTATTTCGCTAAATATTGATCTAATTTCATTTTTTCAAATTGTACTTCAATCCTGTTACAAAACAGCACATCTTAAGCCATAAAACAACTTCCTATCATTATTTCTTTCCAAGATGATATGCTTGTGGAAAACGGTCTGTAATTAGTAACCAATTTCATATTTCGAAATTTGGAAAACTGCGTTGCATTCTGGACACCTTAAAGAGCGTCTATGAATTTTTTCAGATTTTTCAAGACGTCCAGCTCGTTTTGGGAAGCCTCGAAAGTGAAGGCTTAAAAAAAGTGTCTCTAAAACCTTGTTTTTTGGAATGTTTTACAACAGCACTATCGTCAAATTTTTTTTAGAACAACAATATGCATATCTTTCAATTTGGGAGACCTTAAGCTTTCACGTTTACCAGGCGCGGATCCAGAGAAGGGCTTTAGGGGGGGGCCATCCAATAATTCCCCTTCCCATCCACTCTCAAGGGGGAGGAAGTTATTTATTCGCTTTGAATTTTTATTATAAATTATATAAATATATTAATCACGAATCTTATAAACATAATTAACAAATGTTTAAATAAAAACCATGTTTTCATATTTACAAGCTGCGTCTTGCATGTCATGGTATAATCATTATTTAACAAGTATAAAATATTCATGAAATTTTCGAAGTCAAGCATAAACTATAAAAACATTATTTTTAAACAGCAAAATTTAGGCGTCTATTTCCATTCTTTGCGATATTCATATTCCCGGTTCAAATCCGGGCTGAGGCAGATTTTTTCTTGTTCCTAAAAATCTATTTGTCTGAAGTAATCGTTTTAACGAATCAAAATTTGTATTAATTATACAGGTACTCTATTATTTTCGATGCTCTAAATTGAAGAATAAATCAACAAATTTATACATTTTCAAAATTATATCATTTTATGCAATTTTAAGTTAGAAACATTAAAAATTGAAAAATTACAATTTTTTTAAATTGAACACTTTCTAAATTAGAAGTTAAATTATTTTAAATCGTTATTTATACATCAAAATTTTGTTTGAAATCTTTTAAAACATTCTCTTAAAACTATATTTTTTTACTAAAAAATCAATTTTTTCAAAATTTATAACTGTTCAATTTTGATTTATTCATCAAAATTTGCGTTCGTTTTGAAATATTCTTCAATATTCTATTAAAATTAATTTTTCAAAATAAAAATCATTCGAAACTTTCCCAGGAATCTTAAGATAATATTTGTATTATCTTAAAACCTTTCAAAATCCTTAAAAGCTTAAAAATATTATTCAAAAACTTCTAAATATCTCCTCAACTTACTCGAATTTTTTCTAAACGAATACATTTTAATTTGTTATTTACACATCAATATTCAACATTTTCACTTGTAAATAAAATTTTTTAAATTAGAACAATTAAAATTAACATTGTAACGTTTGGGTCTTCGAAATTTTAAAGCTTCAAGGCTTTCTGTTTAAAAAAATACAGTTTCAAATTGTTTAGTTTTGAATATTTAATTTATAATTGTTCATTTAAAATAAACAGTCAAACATTGCTGACTATTAAGAAATTGTTCTTTTTCTTAATTACAAATTCTCAAATTTAACTCGTTAAAAGTGGTATATTTTAGACTGAAACAACAGATAGTTTATAAAGCTTCAATCGGAAGTTTACATTTGATTAACTACTAAGGATTTCGAATTGAAACAGTTCAATTTTTAACGTCAAAATCTGTAAATTGTTTAATTTTATCAAATTCAGAATCGCCCTATAAAATCAATCAATTATTGTTCAATTGCGAGTACACGAACTACAGTTTAATTTTAAAAATCATTATTTAATTTATATTTACAGTTGATCAACTTGAAACATTTTTTGTCAAAAAATTTCAGTTTCAAAAGATATTAATCTTGTATTGTGTAAGTCTTCAAAACTGTATTTTAAAATTCTTTCAATTAAAAATGCACCCTTAAAAATGAAGATGTAAAATGGAAAATTTTGATCGTAAAATATTTTAGAATTGAATAAATGAATGATTTCATAATTGAAAAAGTTAACAGCTCACTTAGCATTAAAAAAAAAGATGAAATGAAACTTTTTTTAAATTGCATTATGTATCTTGTGACATGAAATTTGTGATATTTCAAGTGATTGGATAGATTTTTCTTTGAAAAACTTGTAAAAATACCGGTCAAAAAGTAAATTCACTGTCATTTACTGCTCTCAAAAAATTCCGATCATCTCCTGGTTTCCCGGTCCAGCCGCCACCCTTCATGATATTTCAGAATATAATTATCCTTCTCGAATGATAATACGTATTTCGTGCTTGGTAGCTTAACAATTTTTCTTCAAAGAAACCATTTAAATAATATATAGTTCAATAATTCTGATATTGAAGTCTTTTAATTAACACAGTAAAAACTGTGGGATAAATTTTGTTGTACCTAATTTTAAGATGGGGTTCCATATCGCTCGAAGTTGGGGTACGAAACTATCGCCTATTGTTTTTGCCGCAAAACTGTAAAAACAATTGACAGCAGGTGACGTTTCGTACCCCAGGTCCGAGGGAAACCATACCTTTTGTAGTGGTACGGGAGCGGCGGCGAATGAGGCGCACATAACGGAAAATGCATGATTAAAATTCAAATATAAAGTAAAATATTGTAATAAAATATATTTTGTTTTGGCCAATGTGTTTTCAAAAATTTAATCTGCGCCTAGTTGTCCTACCTTGTTTGGTAATGTGACGCGTTTCGATTTCAATTGATAATTATTATTGAATAAAAAACAAATTACAGTCAAACCTCGTTTATCGGGACACTCATTTATCGTGATCTTCACTTATCGGGATCTTGCAACCTCGTTTATCGGGACATATTGTTCCCCTTCCAACCACCACTCCTTATACATAAGCACTTGAAGTGGGGTAAGGTGAGAGCGTGGTGGGGGTAGCGGGAATTTAAAATTCTTTTTGAGCATTTGCGATCAAACCCTTCATTTTTTATATTTAAAATTTTTAACGACATTGAAAAGGAAAATGCTGACATCGTGAAAAATGTTGACATTTGAAATAAATACATGTAAATAGGGTTTTTTAAATGAAACATTGATTGATGAAATTTATAAAATCGTATCAATGAAACTCAATTTAACATTAAAATTTATTATGCAAAAATTTTATACCAAAAGTTGATGAATAATTTGTTTCAATAATATTATAACAACTTTTCATTCAAAAGGACTTTATCGTAAAATTTTACATTTGTAGTTTTACTTTTTTACATTCGTAGTTTTGCATTTGCATCAATACATTGCAAATATATTGATGTAATTAATCTTTCTCGAGCATTTCGTTTAATAAAAATTCTTCCACTACTGATTGCATGCGATTCAAATGACACGCATCTTCATGAGTACACTCAGCACGCTTTTCGTACCAATCTTTGAATTTGTTGAAACCTTTATAAATATCTGTCAGATTAATCTCATCTTCCATCACTGTTACTTGTGGCAGAGAATCGTCTTGGTCTCCTGAAGATACGTCATTGTTGTTTCGGTCTCTCTCCTCGTTTCTGGAAATCTCATCGCTACTGGCAGTTTCATCGTTACTTTCAGCATCGTTGTTACCCTATAATTAATTACGTGATTTATTATTTTTTCAATGATTTATTATATATTTATTCATTAATGTTTTAGTTATACAGTCATTAATTTATTTTATAATTTATTTATTCATTATATTTATTTTTTCACTTTATATTCATTCTATACGTATGTTTACTGTTTCAAATATTTGTTAGTTACAGTTCCTTTATTTTTTTATTTTCTAATTAAACCTTTTGTTAATCATCAAATACTTTAATATAGAATTCGAAAATTTGAAAAATTTCACCTTTGAAAAGTTTTGTACGAATTCTCTATCAGAAATTTCGCGCCATGCTGGTGCGGTCGCATCTTCTTGAATCCATTCTTCAACATTGTTTTCCGAATAAATGTTTGAGCCGTGAAGATGGTTCAGCAAGGAAGTCATTCTTGTAGTTGTTTCATTTGCAACTACTGGAAGTGCTGTTTCACCCAGTAATTTCTTCCATGATTTCGACAAAGCAGATTGTGGTACTGATGACCATGCAATTGATACAGTTGAAATTGTATTAAACAAATTCCAATTTTTCAGAAAAGTTTTTATCGCGATTGGGGAATCGGAATCATGCAGAATCAACTTCTTCAAAAATAAGGCTTTGTAATGTCGTTTCATGCACTCGATAACCCCCTGGTCCATCGGCTGCAATATGGATGTAACGTTGGGAGGCAAAAAAAACACTTTAAATTGAGGATCAATATTATTGAGTGTATCAGACGATGGGTGACAGGGGGCGTTGTCAAGTAAAAGGATAAACTTCTCATCTTCTCCAGGTTTCTTCTCTTTAACACAAGTTATAAAAACGTTTCGATACCAGTCCACGAAAATATTACCTACAGTCGTAAAATAAAAATCAAAACATATTCGCAACAAAAGAGATACTATCTCACTCTGTTTTATGAAATAATTGGATATTCATTAAAGAGTATATTTTATGTAATCGTATAATAATTTCTATGATTGTAATTTTCAGATTATATTTCATACGACCGTAAAGGGGGATTCTATTCAGAAATAAAAAGTATATATATATTATAGATTAATTGCAAATTTGAACTTTTTTTGTTAAGTAAAACTTAAATTTCGTGAAAAATATGGAAAACATCAGATAAATATTTTAATATTAAAATAGACATTCTGATATTAATCTGTTTCGATTATTATATTTTTTGTACATTATTTTGTTCTCATGAATATTATATGTTACGAGAAAAGCACGTCTCATTTAATGAAATAATTAATGCCACTGTTCAAAATGAAAATCTCACTGTTCATCCAAGCATTATTTTGGGCCCTGTACACCAAGGGCAATTGGGACTCAGGAACATTTTTCAAGCATCGTGGGCGCAGAGATTTTCCTATGAGCAGTAAAGGAACTCTGTGGCTTCCGGAAGCGTTTGCACAATTCATTATTGTGACTCGTTCCTTCGATTGCTTATGACCTGGTGCTTCTTTTTCTTCAGCCAGAAGCAACGTTTTTTCAGGAAGAGATTTCACGACGAGTCCCGTTTAATCGGCGTTGTAGATATTATCCAACGAGTACTGCCCTTCCTCGATCACTTTTGTAAATTCCACCTTGAATTCTTCAGCTCCGTTGTCATCGGCAGATAAACGTTCTCCCTGAACGCTTACTTGACGAATGCCAAGTCTTTTCTTGAATTTTTCTAGCCAACCTTCACTGGCCTTGAATGAGTCCGGCCCTTTCAGTTGTTCGTTGAAGTATAAAGCCTTCTCCTTTATGATAGGCCCAGAGATGCAAATTCCCAAACTACGCTTTTGTTTTATCCACTCGTACAAAAGCGCCTCCAGAGTTTTGTATTTGCCCGTGTCAATTCGTGTTCTATTTTTTAAGATTTTCTTTTGAGGCGAAGACAGTTCATATTTTTCTCTATTTAGAAAAACGCGTGATACTGTTGTCGTACTGACTCCAAATTGAGAAGCAATTTTAGCTTGTTTTTCTCCTCTTTTCACACGATCAATAATATACAACTTTTGCTCTAAAGACAGTTGCTTGTATTTTGGTTGCTTT
The DNA here is from genome assembly GCA_932195095.1 of Andricus curvator. Lineage (NCBI taxonomy): Eukaryota > Metazoa > Arthropoda > Insecta > Hymenoptera > Cynipidae > Andricus > Andricus curvator. The sequence goes on along the minus strand of CAKNYM010025778.1, from coordinate 10,830 downwards.
CTGATATTATCTGTAAAAAACCCGAAAAAAATATATTTGCTTACTTTTGTAATATAATATTCTAAAAATCATATTAGCGATACAAAGTAAGTTGAAAATTAAAAATCAACTCTTGAAAATGTATGATGTTGTGAGCAATTTTGAAAAAAGGAATTGCAACATTAAAATTCTAAAAAATTAAATATTCACATGTATATAAATTTGACAAAGATGTGTTCAAAAAGAATTACGGTAAAAGAATGGAAAAAATAAAATAAAAGTTGTAATATTAAACTTCGAAGTTAAAATAAGGCTAAAAATTAGCACAGTTTACATTAAATTCAGAGAATGAAAACTAAAAATAACTTCGACAAAATTCGAAAGGATAAAAAAGAAAATATTGAAGATAAAACTTTGTAAATCTAAAATTGCCATTCCTTTGCAACAAAATTGCCTACTTCCTAGACGTTTCATTTCAGGAGTTTTATTATATCAATTTTTTTACATACCTTCGTTTGTATCTCTTTCTTCATTATCCATAATAAAAAACCAAATAGATTCGTAAATACTTTACAACCTATGTACACATGCACTTCTTACATTGTAAATAACCTGACATAACCCGTAAATAACAACACAGCAAGGTGTCATGGCAACCCGTCTCGAGGCTGGGGGTAGTACATAGTGGGAGACCCCTCCAAATCCCGATAAACGAGGTGTTTACATTTCGAGGGCGTCCCGATAAACGAGGTTTGACTGTATAAAGAAAAATTAGTAAAATTTAATAAAAATAAGGTAAGTTTAATATTATTAACATATTTGAGCGATTATGTCTGCCGAAATTTCAAGAAAAAATGTTTTTTAACAGTGCAGAATGTCTCACAATAATTTGAGGGTTATGTCTGCTGAAACTTTCTAAACAATTCTTTATATTAAATTATAATATTAAGTCAAGGTACAACCCGAATGCGCCATATTAGTCGCATGTGAATAGTATTTAATACAGATTTTTTACATAACAAATTTAATTAGTTAATTAATTAAATTTTATAAGTTTACACGAAGCTTCTGTAATTTTTTACTTATTTTTAGCTACTCTGACAATACAAGCGAAAGAACCAAAACTAACTTTTCGTCATAAAAATTAGGCAATTAATTTTATTATCCCAATTTTTTAATAACGTAACGTTGAAAATATATATGCATGTAATGAAACTACCTCCACAATCACAAAATGCGTTCATATTCGAAAACTCGAACGCGCCACATTAGCCGCCGTGCCCCCTGGCGGACCGAACGAACGGAGCGGATACGCTACAGCGTATCCTTATAGTATCCACATCGTATTCTCTCCGTATCATGCAAGAAAAACTCATTTAAAAAGGAAGATGAACATTTCACTTGTTGAAATTCGGATTCGACGTGAAATTTGATGTTAAAAGGTCACGGAGTAATCGCAATAGTTTTTCTTGCAACATTAAAAACTTTTAAAAAATATAATACTTATCGATAACGTGGGCTGAAGGCGAGTTCAAACGCATCGTCGACGGATAACGCCTATTGACTGCTACTGAACGACGATGCGTTTGAAGTCGCCTTCAGCGCACGTCATCGATAAGTATTATATTTTTTTAAAGTTTTTAATGTTGCAAGAAAAACTATTGCGATTACTCTGTGACCTTTTAACTCAAAATTTCACGTAGAATCCGAATTTCAACAAGTGAAATGTTAATCTTTCTTTTTTAATGAGTTTTTCTTGTATGATACGGAGAGGATACGATGTGGATACTATAACAAAGATATTATACACCTAGATGCGGCAAGTGGCGGCGGAGTGGGGGAACAATATATATAGCAACTACTTTCGTGCGGTGCGTAGCTACTGCCCTCTTCGTACTACCTTCCTTCACTCTTTCTCTGTAGGTACAATCGTTGCTCTGCGGCTCTAAGGGTAATGATTTTAAATGTATTATCCTTGCAGCTTCTCCATATTACCTCAAAACATCGGTAAAGTAGAAGCAGGGATTCTGACATGATTTACAAAATAACAAATTAATATAAAATGATAATACTTTTGAAATTCCAATCCTTATTTGATTTGTACAGAAAATAAATTAGTGACAATATTAAAGGTTTGCCACAATAATTAATTTTAATGCTAATTTTGTAGAAGAATAAACGTTTATTTTTTAGCCTGCTGGCCTTAAAAAATTGACTTGCTTACACTTCCATTTTTTTTACAGAATTTTCTTACAACTAAGCCTTAAAACTAACATCCTTCCACACCTTATATCTAACGCCGCTCGCTCTTATCGCATTGCCTTCCTCGCTTCGCCTCGCCTCGCTCGCATGTCCCTACTTTCTTGCTTGCCTCGCATTACCATACTCTGCCTCCGCGACTAATACCTAATACTTATCTACACTGTAAAAAAATCTTTTGTGATATTTACAATTAGATTGTAATTTCACGAGCAGTGTATTTTAAATTACAATGTATAACCTGGTAAATATACCAATGTCGCTCCGAAATTCACGATCTACTCCAACTTCACCCCATGGAACAGTATGAAATAACTGTCCGATGTAAATTTACTATGTCTGACGATGGAAATTATTTGATCAGCGTGGCACGTAGTCAATTTACGTTAGTGAATAAATTTAAATATGCTTATAAATTAACACTTTTTTTGGTAAAGTTGCAGTATCTAGCATAATTTCACACACGGGTAGTATTGTTACGTCTTGGCATCCTGAGAAATTACAAACAGGACATAAATCGACAACCCATCGACAAACTGACAGAAAGACATGGCGCTTTGGACTTTATCATAAAATTACGTCTCAGAGCCTCTAATATTGCTCTAATAGTGATGAGTTCTATGTGAATAAAAAAAATATGTCTTTTTTATTCAAAACGATACCTGAGAAAAGTAATATGCGCTTTATTTATCCTGATACAGTGTTTGAAAATTTATAACCTCACGAACATAACCTAAAAATTGAAATGTGGTCCTGACAATTTACGTCCTGCATTTTTTTTTACAAAAGTGTGTAAATTTACATCGTCGCACGTAGGTCAAATAATTTCCATCGTGGTACGATGTAAAATTACACCAACTTTTTTTACAGTGTACTATTTACAATATTTACAATTACTTATATTTACTTCCTCCTCTATTTACAATCTTTCCTTCTCCATTCCTCTTCCTCCTTCCTTCTCTTCTTCTCCATCTTACCCAATACTCCCTTCACCCATGCTACTGCCCTTTTGTCCAACCTTTCATGCATCAATACCTCCATGCTTATCCCACTCCTTTCCACCTCCACGCACTCCTCCAACCAGTGCTCCACTCTTGCCTCCCCCTTCCCACATAGTTCACACATCCTCTTTTCCCTATCGAGCCAGAACCTATTGAAACCCTCCATGCACCCACATCTCATCCTCGCTATAAGCTCCTGACTTCCTTTCTCTCCTTTCTCACACAAATATTGCGCTCTCGCCCTTGGCATAATCCACACGTAGTTCCCATTAAACCTTGTCTCTCTTATTCTCTCTTCCCCTGCTGTCTTCTCTCTCTCCATGCTGTTTTTCTTAACCAACTCATATACCTTCCTTCCTTCCTCATGCATCCTTCTCAATTCATCAATATGCAGTCCATTCGTTCTAAAATACCTTTCTCTTTCAACCTCCATCTTCCCACCCCCTCTCCTGTTCTCCTTCTCCCACCAACACTCCCTAACCAGCTTACTTCCCCCCTCTTCCAAAAATTTCTCCTCATATTTACACGCTCGACTCCCCGCTAGAATCCCTACACTCGTTCTCCCCGTCTCCCTCCTGACAATATAATTAGGCGTGTTCCTTGCCAACTTGTGTATTAAGTAAAGATGATATAAATTTTTACAGCAATTTTTTATTAAATAATTTGAAACAAATTAATCAATATTGATCCTAGGTTAGAAGTAAACTGCACCAATCAATTCTGTGTAAAAATTAACTTCAGAAACTTATACTAAATTTTCACTTACATTCAACACTTTTTTTTCTTGGCAAATGTATAAATGTTAAGGTTGCAGGGTTATAAATAAAAGCATTGCTATTATTTTGCAACAATAAAAATCTAATAATGTCAGAATTTATTAAATTGATCTTTTAAATGAGGAACGCTTGCGAAGTTAAACAAAATCGAATATAACCGATAATAGTATATTGTGCTACAAGTTGAAAAAGCGAGAGATTTAAAACGAGTGTGAAGTTAGCTACCCGAGCGGAGCGAGGGTGGCTATCACACTCGTTTTAAATCTCTCGCTTTTTCAATGTGTGGGACACGATACTTTTTCTATAATTTGTTAAAAAGTGCTAGTTTTTGTTTACCTGTTTTTTGTGTAAAAAGAAGGCGATTTTTTGTCGATTGGCGCAACAATGACAATGGTAATTATCAAAACCATGGCAATAATATGGCAGTAATAATAAGCTGGTTCTCACAATTGAATAGTTGGCCCATAAAGTTGAGGGCTTCAAAACTTCCGATTTTTCGTGAAAAAAACCAAGCACAGTATTTTCGGAGAAACTGACGGTGTTTTTTTGCTTTTGCCAAGTGACAAAAGTACATACAAAATACACAACTCGAGACTTTTCAGGAAATTGCTTTTAGGTTAGGGACGACAGTCGGAAAATAGAATGAAGTTGGCTGCGCACGATGCACGAGTCCACCCGAGGCAGCACGAACCCACCCGAAATAACATTTACTTTTTCCACTGTGCCTCACTTTTATCACTGTCCATTTACTTTTTCCACTGCATCTGTCCACTTTTGTCACTGTTGCCCGGAAAGGTCGGCACTGCGCATGCGCCACGTCATCGAGCAAAAATCGGTAACTTTTTACACCAAAAACAGGTGGACAAACTGGCACTTTTTCGCGAATTATAGAAAAAGATTTTATAATTTCTAATTAAAAGCCTTCAATGTTAAATGATTTTTAATTGAAACCTTCAAAATTAGGAATTTTTATTTTAAATTAGAAGTCATAATTTTTAATAGAAAACGTTCTAATTGGAATAATTCTTATATTAAAAAATTAAAAACTTTAATTAGAATTTCTAATTAGAATTATAATTCTAATGCATAAAATAAGTCTTCACTCATTAAAATAGGTAATAATTTTTACACTCTAATCATTTATGATTGAGAAAGTATTACAATAGGCCGAAATTTCATACCTCAGTTTTTGAACGGATCTCCACGTTTTGAGACCCCCTGAAGCCGAAAATCAAGTTTTTGCAATGCCGTCTGTCTGTATGTCTGTATGTCCGTAAACATGATAACTCTCGAAAAAATGAGCGGATCAAATCGTCGAGCTTTGGCAAACTTTTTTGTATTCTAAAAGAAAGAGCGAGTTTGTTAACCAACGACAAATACGTGAAGAAAGTTTAAAAGAAGAATTGAAGCTTTTTAAAATATCCAGAATTTCTCCCTCAACCATTTTTTGATAAGACTTGATTTTTGGGTTTTATTTCTCGAAAATAATATGCAAGAAATCCTACAAAATTTCTTCTGAGCATTTTTTGTTAGGATTTGTCATTTTCGGTTTTATTTGTAGAAAATACTGTAAAAAAAATAAAAAGCAAATTTTCGGAAAAACAGCGTGAGATACGGAAAAAAGTTGTATGGTTGAATTGCAGCTTTTAAAATGTCCTTAAAAAATTTCTTGAACCATTTTTTATTACCTTTTCTATTACCCTTTCTCTACTTCTTTAGGTCAGGAAATATTTAAAGATAAACGACTAATCGTGAAATAAGGGCGGGTAGAAATAGTATGTCAAATTATTTTGAAATACAAGAGGTATTTGAAACAGTATTGTCTCAATATTTCCGAGAAAATTCTGGTCTTCAGCACTGTATACTACAACAGGTAAAGAGAAGTAGTTATTATACAATGCCGTGGAGGCTGGGGTCCTTTTAAACTGTAAATAGTCATCATTAGAGATATGGGCCTGAAAATCTTTAATGGAAATTTTCATTTTTTTAATTTAAAAAATTTAGAAATGTTCAAACAGTTAATTGTAAAAATTTTCATCATAACAAATTGTAAGTTGGTACTATTAGTTTTCGTTATGAAAAAGTTAAACATTTTTAAAGTAAAAGACGTGTGGCCTAAAGTAAACTATTTCAATAGTAAATATTTTTAACATTATATCAAATATATTATAATTATATCGAAGTATCTGGGCTGAGCGAAAATATTTGTGCTAACACTTTTTATTCAAATAATCTTTGCTTATTAGGGACCCTACTTAAATTACGTAACAGCTCAAGGAGGTGGGAGGGGTCGAGATATTTTGCTACGATTCGTTACGGAAGGGGGGGGGGGTCTTTCATTCATGTACGTAATTTTTGGAAATTCGCAAATGAAACAAATAACTCGCAGTAAGTATACATAAATTTAATATGAATTGTACGCGCCAAAGAAATCTGGTCAGTGAAAAACGAACCTAGCCAACAACAATTTACAAAAAAAAGTCAGGGTATTTTATTGGTCAGGGAAAAGTCTAGGAATTAACAAACAAAAATCTTGTAAAAGTCAGTGAATTTCTATAACTTTAAATAACTGTCAAGAAGAATAAATATGAAATATTTTTATTCCATTTATAAAAGATTCTAGTTTAAAATGTTTACAAGTTTAACATTCTGGCACTTGAATATTAACTTACATATTATTCTTATTAGTAATTTATTTGCCTTGTATTTATAATTATTTTTTTTGCAGTTGCTTCCTCTTGAAGATTATCTTTTGAGTTATAAATTGTATTATTTGTTTGAAAATTCAACAATTTTGTTAAAAAATCATTCTTTTTGGTTGAAAATTCAACTGTTTTGTTCAAAATTCGTCTTTGAGGGTTAAAAATTCAAATATTTTCGTAGAAAATGTACTTTTTGTTCAAAATTCATATCTTAGTGTTGAACATTCAACTTTTTCGGATGAAAATTCAACCATTGTTTTGAAAATTTGTCTTTTTAATTTAAAAATTCATTTAGTTTAGTAGAAATTGCATCTTTCTTGGATAAAAATGAAACAGTTTTGTTAAAAATTTGTCGTTTTGGGTCGAAAATTCAAATATTTTCGTAGAAAATTTACTTTTTGTTTAAAATTGAATCTTAATGTTGAATTTTTAACTGAATTCTTTTTTGGATGAAAATTCAACTATTTTTTTGTAAATTTGTCTTTTTAATTAAAAAATTTATCTATTTCAGTAGAAATTGCACCGTTCTTGGAGAGAAATGATACTGTTTGATTGAAAATTTAACAATTTTGTTAAAAAGTCATGCTTTTTGGTTCAAAATTCAACTGTTTTGTTGGAAATTAGTCTTGTTGGGTTGAAAATTCAACTATTTTCGTAGAAAATTTATTTCTTGTTTAAAACTCATATTTTGATATGGAAAAGACAATAAAATCTTTTTTGGATGAAAATTGCATCTTTCTTGGATAAAAATGCAACTGTTTAGTTGCAAATTAATCTTTTTTGCTTAACTTTGTTAAGAAATAACTTTTTTGTTGAAGATTAATATTTTCAGTTGAAAATTCATCTCATTATTTGAAAATTTAACTATTTTATAACAAATAATTTTTTCTGAAAATTAATATTTTTTTTGGTTGAAAATTCCATTTTTGTACAGAAAATTCGTCTTTTGGCTTGAAGGTTTGACGATTTGGATAACTTTTTTTTCTTTCATGACTGAAAAATCTTTATTTGTTGAAATGTCATCTGCTTGGTTTTAAAATTAATTTTTTTTTTTTTTGATGAAATTTAATTATTTTTTGCTTGAAATATCAACTATTACACTTTTTTCTTCCAAATTCATCTTTTTAGGTGGAGAATTCAATTATTTTGTTGAAAACTCAAGTTTTTGCTTCCTCATAGAGGAAGCTTTGTTATGGTAACGTTTTCAAATTCATTTAATTAAACCTTCCTCAATTTAAAAATGTATAATAACCAATGTTCTAAGCAATTGTTTGGCTCTGTGTGTGTGAATGTGTGTGTGTGTGTGTGTGTGAATGTGTGTGTGTGTCTGTGGATGTCACGGTTTTTTGTGAACACGATAACTAGAAAACGGTTGCAGATAAATTGATGAAATTTGGAGGGCTTATTTTCCTCAATACATAATATCTTAAAACTGACCTAAAGATTTCTAAAAACATTTATTCCATTTTTTTTTAGCACTGAATAATTTTAAAAAAATCGGTTTTTTATAGTAAAACTTTTTTCATTAGCATAATTCAAAGTTGATGCAAGAATATAAAAGATTCCTTGATTCGAGACGAATCGATTGACCTATAATATTGATACATTTTTTTGAAGAGTAGGGAAGTTATGGTAATTTATATATTTTTAAAATCGTTTTTTATAGTAAAAATTTTCTCATTCTCATAATTTAAGTTAATGCGAGAATAGAAAAGTTGTGTTGATTCAAGACGAATCGATTGACCTATAGCATTTATACATTTTATTGAAGAGTAAGGAAGCTATGGTAATGCATAATATTTGAAAAATCGGTTTTTTATAGTAAAATTTTTTTCAGTAGCATAATTCAAAGTTGATGCAAGAATATAAAAGATTCTTTGGCTCGAGACGAATCGATTGACCTATAATATTAATACATTTTATTAAAGAGTAGGGAAGTTATCGTCATTTATATTATATCTAAAATCGATTTTTATAGTAACATTTTTTTAATTCTTATAATTTAAAGTTGATGCGAGAATAGAAAAGTTGTGTTGATTCAAGACGAATCGATTTACCTATAATATTAATACATTTTATTAAAGAGTAGGGAAGTTATGGTAATTTATATTTTTTTGAAAACCGGTTTTTTATAGTAAAACTTTTTTCATTATCATAATTTAAAGTTGATGCAAGAACAGAAAAGATGTGTTGATTCGAGTAGAATCGATCGACTTATAATATTAATACATTTTATTGAAGAGTAAGGATGCTAGGGTAATGCATAATATTTGAAAAATCGGTTTTTTATTGTAAAACTTTTTCATTAGCATAATTCAAAGTTGATGCAAAAATATAAAAGATTCCCTGGTTCGAGACGAATCGATTGACCTACAATTTTATTACATTTTATTAAAAAGTAGGGAAGTTATGGTAATTTATATATTTTTAAAATCGTTTTTTATAGTAAAAATTTTTTCATTCTCATAATTTAAAGATAATGCGAGAATAGAAAAGTTGTGTTGATTCAAGATGAATTGATTGACCCATAGCATTTATACATTTTATTGAAGAGTAAGGAAGCTATGGTAATGCATAATATTTGAAAAAACGATTTTTTATATTAAAATTTTTTCACTAAAATAATTAAAAATTGATGCAAGAACGGAAAAGATTTCTTGATCGAGGAAAATCGATTTATCTATAATATTAATACACTTTATTGAAGATTAAGGAAGTTATGGCTCATTTATATTATTTGAGTCATCTGCTTCAAACAGAAAAACTTTTTTCATCGACATAATTCAAAGTTGACGCATGAATAGAAAAGACTTTTTGATCATAAATTTTTAAATAGAGTAATTCTGTCAATTTTTGTAAAGAAATCATAAAGCTGGGAAAGGGATAGGGTGCGACAGAACTTTTCCCTTCCCTTTTCCAGCTCGAAAAATTATCATTTCGAATACAAAATTTGATTTGTCTGATTTGTCGCTGTGTTAAAAAATTTGTTGTATTTTTCAGCATTTTTTGAACGGCCCCTATATATATGAGGTGTCAAAAAATTGTGTCTTCAAAGTATATATCATTCGACGCAGAATTTCACGAAACGTATAAATCAATAGCGTCTCAGAAAAGTCTTTTTGGTGCCTTTTTTGAAAATTTTAAGGATCAGTTATATCTCTGGCTGGTCTGAAAGATCTAAATTCTAAAATTCAAACAAGAAACCTAAAACTTGATGCAGGAAAGTGTCCTTGAAATTTTCACTCAATAGCTTTTGTTAGCATTAGTAAATTTCCCGAGTACCCCATCCTTTAAATTTAACGATTAAACCTGGAGATGTAAAGAAAAGCAGGTATACATTTCGGGCGAGAGGGCGGGGCACTTCTGATACTCCTGTTAGAAATTAGATCCCATTGATTTTGTTATTTTTCCTTAAATATTTTCTATTTCTTCAACACGTCATATCTACCTATAATTCTTTGAATTTTTATCATTTCAAAAGCAAATTTTTATCTAGCATAATAACGTAAATAATAAGGTATAATAAGACAATATGAATTGCGAATTGAATTCTCTGTTATATTAGTTTACAATTTATAATTTAAGTAAAATTAAAATTGTTTCAAAAATTGGTTCTCTGATCGTTATAATTAAATAAATACTTAGCTATTAATTGGTCAAATATATTTAATAAATCATTGTAAAGTAATGACGTGAAGGATTGAAATTGTACACCCTCTGAACGATACAGACAGAAAATCAAGAGTAATAACCATTGAAAAACTAAACATATATCAATGAATTTCGTATTGACAAAGAGGATAACAAATTTTTTGTGTAAAAGGCTGTCAAACAGAGGTTCAACATTTTTTTAACTCATATATATGTAAATATTTTCTTGAAAATCAGATTTTTAGTTGAAAAATTAATTTTTTGAACTGAAAATTTAGCTATTTCATTTGTGGTGAAAATTTATCTTTCTTAGTTGAAAATTCATCTCTTTGTTTGAAACTTAACTATTATGTTGAAAATTAGTTTTTCCATTCGATAAAATTTTAGTTTTTCAAATTAAAAATGTAACTATTCCATTTTTCATTAAAAATGTAACTTCTTTAATTGAAAATGCAACTTCTT
>CAKNYM010025777.1:0-17509 GCA_932195095.1 Andricus curvator | reverse complement strand
TCCCTCCCTAAGATTGAACTTTAAGGGTTTATCTGAAGTTCAAAAGGATCTCCTGACCTTTCGTCTAGGTACATTTGTTAAAGATTCTAGACTGATAGATATCTCCGGTTGCACCTCGGTAACATGTCTGGTATGTCCATTATTCCCGAAGCTACAATGTGTATAGGAACAGTTTCCAATTAACGTTTTAAAGGTATTAATTAATGCTCTTACAATCCCTAACTTATAAGCTATCAAAAAACCAATCAATCCCAATGCAGTATATCCTGCAATATTTAACCAAGAATAAGCCTTTTCTGTCCACGTTAATGTTCTTTTCCGTTTAGCTATTAACTCTACTCTTTCATTTAAATCTTCAATAGTAGTTCCTAGAGTCTTTAGATTTTCAGGACTTATTCTTGTTTCGGTGATTAGTTCTAACGGAATCTCTTCTTTGTCTAGTTCATTTAAAGTATGATTTAAATCTATTTCAATTTTACGCACTCAGGATTTCATTCAATTCTATATGACTATCTATTTTAGTGCTTGGTCTCAGTATTACTAAGTTCGTAGTTGCAGTACATTCACTATCCAAATGTAATATAAAAGAACCCTTTACACGTAAATTACGGACATAATTATTACTGCACAATATGTGTAAAATTTCTTCCGCAGGTGCTGTAGCTAACCAATCCTGATTACTCCTTAACTGTATCCACAGAGTGTTTATTAATTTCATTACTTGAGTTTGGCAACTTTCTGTCTTTATTTTAGTCATAATTTCAATTAAACAGCTGTCTTTAGTTTGGGTTGAATAATCAGGATGGGTTCTCTTTAATATACTAGTTCTTCCTAAGTTTTTCATATTTAACAGCTCGGTTTCAGAAGTGGGTATAAACATGGTTTGAGTTTGATCTAATATAATCAAGTGATCGTTTGGTATAATGAGAGAATTATAAAACCATCCTATCTGAGGTATTAGTATGGCTCTAATTAAGTTGTACAATTTTTCTTCCAGTAAAGGAATGTTGAGAATAATCAACGCTCTTCGATTTTTAAATGTTCTTGCTATCTCGCTAACATCGATTAACGTAGAGAAATATCGCTCTTCCAAAGGTACAGGAAAATTTGTCACGTGTTTTTGTTCGCGCAATGTATTGAACAAGGTAATTGCGGAGATTATGTTGGGGTGAATTATCCCCCTTTTGCCATCAGTTAATAGACTTTCTAACTTTGATAAAGAATATTCCTGTCTGTCCAAACTATCAGTTAGTTCTAATAGAGCTTCGTCGATCATTAAATTGTATTCATTGTTTCGAGATAGATTTGCTACTTTTCCAAATTTTAAGTTGATTTGCGCTGCTTGATATTTTAAATTACTTCTCAGTTCGGATTCATCTCTTAAGAAGTTTAATATTAAATTAGTTTGATTTTTAATAATGTGAGCGATTTCTACATTATCCGATCTAAGTTTGTCTAGTTCTTCGTTATAATATTGAGCGTCTTTTTCGTCTAAAGTACCAAATAAAGTTTTTGATATATCGCCGATGAAATCAAACAGACCGCGTTTTATTCTGTTGGATTGGCCTGTCATAAACATTACATTTTGCATTCTTTGATCGAAATCCCTAATTCGCTTATTCGTATTTTGGATCCTGGCATACGCGTTACATGAAATCGTTTCTCTTGTACAAGTATGACTTATAGTAGTTAAAGCTACTTTGATCGTTTCTTGATTATGTTCTAGATATTCAAAGTCTATACCTAACATGAATCTCCAATACTCGTGATACATTTTAATGTCATTTAACTTTTCTATATATATAACATCACCATTGTTTAGCGGCGTTATTTTAAATGGCTCCGCTTGTAGAGGGGAAACTATCGTTAACACAAGTATTATCAGCCTCATCTGAAACCGAAAAGTAAGGCTTAATGTCTGACATGTGATACAATTTACGATCTAACCCTACTTTTATTTCGAAGCTTACTTGATTCGTTTCATTTAGTACGCTATAAGGTCCTTTCCACAATTCGTCAAATGATTTGGGATTGAAGTTTCGGATAAGGACTAGGTCATTTCTATGGATCTTGGGTAAAGGTTTAGGAAGTGGCTCAATGTTTTGATTTTAGTGTAACTCAATTCTCTCTAGAGCATTTGTCAGTTTGTTTTCTGTTATGACACGTTGAGTTTCGATTATATCTTCTAAATCCCTAGTGTCCATGTTCTCGTCGAAAATAGTATTAGGTTCCCTTCCCATTTGTAACTCATATGGTGTGTAACCCGTTTGTCGGTTGACGGTGCAATTATACGTCAACATTGCATATGATAAAGTGTCATCCCATTCTTTTTCAATTGCGTAATGTCTAATGAATTCCTTCAGGATCGCATGTGACCTTTCATTTTTCCCGTTGCTTTGAGGGTGATAATTAGATGTGAAAATATGTTTAATTTTTAATTTTGTCATCAACTCACCAAATTCCCGTGATGCGAATTCTGTTCCATTGTCGGTTAAAATAATTCTTGGCTTGCCATGAATCCTTAAGAACGTAGTCCACAGTGCTTGTACCACTGCTGCCGAAGATTTGTCTCGTAATGGTTCAATAATCAGAAATCTCGTCAAGTAATCTGGAACTACTAGAATGTATCTATTTCCCCTCTCCGTAGTGTCATAGGGTCCCATAAGATCAATTGAAATTTTTTCGTTTGGTTTGTTAGGAATATCTGGTGTAGTGTATTGGTAAGTTCGCTTATGTATATTCTTATTCCGTTGACAAGCGTCACAGTGTTTGATGTTTTGCTCCACCTCTTTCGTCATGTTCGGCCATTCGTGTCGTTTTTTAATTTTTTGAAGAGTTTTTTCAAGAGCGTAGTGTCCTCCTAGAATTCCTTCGTGAGCTTCTCTCATTACTTCTTCCTTATTAAAACACACAGGAGGTCGGTACATATATACGTTAATTTTTTCTCCTTCCCAGTTGTTGTCGATTAGTTGTAGTATTTCTCGTTCGTGGATATCTTCTGTTATAATTCGCACTTTGTCTGTGTCCATGAGATTAATCTTGAAAAATTCAGCTTTATCCGAAGGACTCTCGTTTGGTCCAATGTATAATTTATCCTCGTCTGGCGGTATCCGTGTCATGTAAATTTCTTTTATTCTCTTAGGTCCGTATTCTTGAGTAAGTATGATCTGATGATTTTTAATCTTTCTTTCTGCTCTTTTGTTACTTTCAATCTGAGAATTAAATTCATTGACTTCCTCCGCCTGGCTTCTACTGTCTTCATCAAAAGAACCTTCACTTATAAGTTCGTCAGCGTCCATTCTTTTTATGATATTTATTTCGTTTCTGTCCTCATATTTTACTCTAGATAGGGCATCCGCGTTAGTATTTAACTTCCCTTTTTTATAAATAATTTCGAATTTGTATTCCAGTAATTTCAGCCTCCATCGCATAAGTCTCGAGCACGGATCTTTTATATTCATAAGCCATATTAAAGGTTTATGATCTGTTATAATCTTAAATTTTCTCCCATAAAGATACTGACGATAGTGTTTAGTTGCCGCTACAATCGCAAGCAATTCCTTCTCAGTCGTTGTAAAATTGACTTCACTTTTATTCAAAGTTCTCGATGCATATGAGAGAGGTTTATCCGCGTGATAGTATTGCTCCAATAGCGTAATTAGATGCATCGGTTGTTAAAATAAATTCTTGATTCCAATCTGGATATGTTAATACGGGAGCTGTGATCAAACAATTTTTTAGTTTATCAAAGGCATATTTTTCCGCTCGTCCGAATTCGAATAGTACATTAGCTTTAAGTAATCTAGTCAAAGGCTTAGCTATCGCTGAAAAGTTTTTAATAAATTTTCTATAATAGCCCACAAGTCCTAAAAATTGTTTTATTTCTTTTTCATTTTTCGGTTCGGGGTAATTCTGTACTTTGGTAATTCTGTCAAGGTTAGGTTTTATTCCGTCAGCTGTTATAACGTGCCCTAAGTATTCGAGTTCTGGCCTAAGATACTCGCACTTATCGGGTTGTAATTTGAGATTAATTTGCCTTAACCGTTGAAATAATTTTTTAAGGTTATCATTGTGTTCTTTTAATGTTTTTCCGTAGACGACGATGTCGTCCATATAAACAAAACATCCGTTTCCTATCAAACCTTTTAATCCGTTGTTCATCATCCGCTGGAAAGTTGGAGGTGCGTTTTTTAGCCCAAAGGGCATTCTGGTATACTCGTAGTGTCCGTCTGTTGTACTAAAGGCTGTCTTTTCTATCAAAAGCAGAAAAGTATTTAGAATTCCCTAACTGATCTATTATTTCGTCGATTATTGGTAACGGGTAATTGTCAGTTATAGTCTTTTCGTTTAATTTCCTGTAATCAATTACAAGATGCCATTTGACTTTTCCAGATGCGTCCTTTTTTTTGGTACTACCCACAGAGGCGAATTCCACGGTGAAATTGAATCCTTTATGATCCCTAATCGAAGCATATCTTTTATTTGGGTTTTAATTTCTTCTTGAAGCATTTGTGGGTAACGATATTGTTTGGTATGAATAGGATCATTGTTATCAAGACGGATTTCGTGTTGAGTTAATTCGGTCAGTGGTAGGGGATCATCTCCCAATGGAAAAATATCATTATATGAAGTAATAATCTCCTGAATTTCATTTTTTCCCTCTTTTATATGTGATAATCGAGATTTTGACAAAAGTTCTTGAATTCTTTCTGGGTTATATTCGGTTTTATTGTCATTCGAAAAACACGTAACAGCGTTTAGCCACTGTTTTTCGTTAACTTCATACCAGTTTTCAACTTTTGCTTGATTTTCAATAATCAATGGTTCTCCGTCCTTTAGATGTGTTATCATAGCGAATCCTTCCACGAAGTTGATGAATGCTAATTTATTTTGCGATTCAACTGGTTTAATAACGTGCAATATTTTTGGTCATTTCTCATAATTCCTTTTTCGAAATCGACTGCGAATCCTAATTCTGATAAAAAGTTCATACCTAGTATTCCCGATCCCGGAAATGCCATGTTGTCATCAACAACTTGAAACGTGCATAGTTTATTGTAAATTTTTAGATCAACCGCGTATTTTGCATTTACTGGTTCATTATTAATGTTAGTAATTCTTATTGGTTCATATCTTTTAAAATATCTTCCTTTTAACATAGACTCTTTTATGATTGACATATTCGCGCCGGTGTCTATCATGAATTTTCCCTTTTCTAGGTTATAAAATTTTAACTGAACATATGGAGTATCTGATCGGTGTCTTGGTTTTGTAATGGGTCGTCCGTCAGCGTCGACGGGTGTTCCTCTTCTAAATTCTCCTGGTTCCAGTGCACTTGGTCTGGAGGTCTGCTTGACGAGGCAGTTGACAGAAAATTTCGAGGTGCTTGTTTTGGAGGAAAACCTTTTTGTTTAGAATAACATTTGTCTTCGTGATGTCCCGGAATTTTACAGTGGTTACAAATAGTTCTAGGCCTTTCATTTCCCATATCTGATTTGAAGTCTCTTTTCGGCAGAGTTTTTGATTTTTGGTTATCACTAATAGGTTGTTGGTACCTTCTTCTTTCGCGTAACCCGATTTCTACTTCTGATGCCATGTTAAAAGCCTCATTTAGGGTTTTCGGATTTTGTGGTCGAATTCTAATTTCGTATTCTTCGCGTAATCCTCGTAAAAATGATTTAACTGAATTTTCCGTTTCAATATCATGTCGTAAATTTATTTCAGTTGGTTTAACATTCATATTATCAATAAATTGCCGTATCTTGTCTTGAATTTTCATGAATCTTGATATAAAACTATCTAAACCTTCAGTTCGTCCCATAATTGTTAAATCGCGTTGTTTTTGTAACGAGTTTAGGGTTTCCCTATCCCCAGATAATAATCGCAATCCAGAGGGGGAGGGAAGATGGAGGTTGAAAGAGAAAGGTATTTTAGAACGAATGGACTGCATATGGATGAATTGAGAAGGATGCATGAGGAAGGAAGGAAGGTATATGAGTTGGTTAAGAAAAACAGCATGGAGAGAGAGAAGACAGCAGGGGAAGAGAGAATAAGAGAGACAAGGTTTAATGGGAACTATGTGTGGATTATGCCAAAGGCGAGAGCGCAATATTTGTGTGAGAAAGGAGAGAAAGGAAGTCAGGAGCTTATAGCGAGGATGAGATGTGGTTGCATGGAGGGTTTCAATAGGTTCTGGCTCGCTAGGGAAAAGAGGATGTGTGAACTATGTGGGAAGGGGGAGGCAAGAGTGGAGCACTGGTTGGAGGAGTGCGTGGAGGTGGAAAGGAGTGGGATAAGCATGGAGGTATTGATGCATGAAAGGGAGGACAAAAGGGCAGTAGCATGGGTGAAGGGAGTATTGGGTAAGATGGAGAAGAAGAGAAGGAAGGAGGAAGAGGAATGGAGAAGGAAAGATTGTAAATAGAGGAGGAAGTAAATATAAGTAATTGTAAATATTGTAAATAGTAGATAAGTATTAGGTATTAGTCGCGGAGGCAGAGTTTGGTAATGCGAGGCAAGCAAGAAAGTAGGGACATGCGAGCGAGGCGAGGCGAAGCGAGGAAGGCAATGCGATAAGAGCGAGCGGCGTTAGATATAAGGTGTGGAAGGATGTTAGTTTTAAGGGTTAGTTGTAAGAAAATTCTGTAAAAAATGGAAGTGTAAGCAAGTCAATTTTTTAAGGCCAGCAGGCTAAAAAATAAACGCTTATCTCTAATAATCGCAATCTGTCAAATAATTCGCCGTACGTATCGACTCCGTCTACGCGAACGCATCCTGCTGCACGGTCTGTTAATTTTTGAGCAATAATTGCATCTAACAAAATTCCACGTTCAATTTTCCTAGTTTTTTTTCTTTGCTCGCCTAATTAATTGAATAAAATTTTCAACTCCTGTCCCTTTAAATTCAGGAACTAATTTCAAAGTTTTAACAAAATCATATTCAACTTCCGTTGTGAGGTTTTCATCCTCGTCATCACTTATTTCTTGATCCTCTCGAATATTTGACTGGGCAATGCTACTTCTGCAATTTTCTAAAACATTGAGTCTAGTCTCAATTCTTTCTAATTTGGATAGGATCTGTTGCATAGGATCATTAGGATTAGTGGTTCTAGAAGGAGAGTTTGCTCGTGACATGTTTTTCGCGGTATGAAAAATTTCTTTATTTTCTAAAATCTCGGTAATTGTCGTTGACGGCTCGGATTCCGAAGAATGTATATGCGCGTTTATTTCTCTATAATTAAACCACGCCAGTTTTATTTGCAAAATTTCAAATTATTTAAGAACTATATTTTAAAGTGATCGTGCTAAAACAATATACTAAGATCATAGATCAGGTTTTCGTTTCTTAACGGAAGGTCTAAGCACGTTACCCTAGCCTTACACGAGTTCGTAGAAAAACGCTACAAAACACTATTTTTCAAATATTAAAATACCTTCTTTCCTCTTCTTTTCTCGATCTAGATCCAAAACGGCTTGGTTTGATTGAAGATTTATTTACCCTTGGTCCTGGTTGGATATCCGTGATCTGCTTTTAGCCTTTACAGCAAGGAGTCACTAACAACCCTACTTAATTCAGCCTGCTACGTGTTCTCCTGTTTAATTTTCATTCACAACGGGATATTTTTTGGTGAATATCCCTCTAAGCCTACCTAATTTAGGCTGCTTAATTAAATTATTTATTTGAGTGTGTTCGTTCACTATGGGATATCTTTGAGTGAATATCCCTCACTGCTGCCACCAATTTATGTCGTAAATAACTGGATTTTTAAATTATTTTATTTGTAGAAATAGTAATTAACCATTTCTATTTCTCACTTTATTGAATACTAAAATTCTACAAAAAATGCCCGACCGCTCTATTAAGCAGTACGACCTGCCGGTTCGCTCGTTAGGACTATAACTAACCTTTTGTCGCATCGGTTCTCACGGTAGCGTAGGTACCGTGTATTAATCCGCGGACGCACATCGCTGACAATGCAAGATGCAAGTAAGAGAGCATTCTAGAGACGTTCGTTGGTCGAAAGATAAGTTACATTATATGCTTACTTATGCAAAAAGCTCAACGCTCCACAACTGCCGACCTCGCTTCGCTCGGGCGGCAAGTTCACACTCGTCAAAATAGCCTTCTATACGCCCTCGATACACAATATACTATTTGTTTCAGGCAGTTCATAGTGTGTATTGTACTTGTTCTCAAGAAGAATCTAAATATCTCGACCTGGAAAATCAAATATCACATCTAGTTAAAAATCTAAATTATAATTTTTTTTTTATTCTTTCCTAATTTTTCTATATCTAGCCATCAAACTAATGAAAAAATCTCCTATAAGCTGTGATATTTCCAAATTCAAATTAGAAAAGTTTCCTTAATTTATTTTACATCGGAGTGAAATATTCAGAGTTTATACCATTTGTTGAAATATTTCTGTCAGAATATATTTCTGTCAGTAAGAAACCTTGGATTCCATAAAAAATTGAGTCTATTAACTGAAAAATATCCAATTGGTGAACTTGTTCATAAAATTTTTGAAAAACATTTAGGAATTGTTGTCAATTTGTCATCAGAAAGCCATTTGTATTTGGTAACGTGTAAACAATAATAGAGCGCATTGACTGATAAAGAGTCAAACACTACAACACATTTATTTCTAAAAATTCTATAAATAATATATAGCAAATTATCATTAAATATGTACTCAATGAAGTTTCGACCTAAAAACAGGACACCTTCACGTACCTGACCAATAATGAATCATAGAGTTAGGCACCTTCCTTCCCTAATTGCCCATAGCTCTGACGAATTAACGCAGTCAATCTCGACATTGACTAGGAATTGTCGACAATGACTGATTTCCGACATTGACTTTAACATATATATGTATAGACTGTACGTTGTCACCTCAAAAATATATATACACTAGACGTTGTCGCCTCATATATAACGTTGTCACCTCCGAAAACGGAGGTGACAACGTTTTGCCTATTTTTCGATGTAAATCCATTTTAGATGGTCTTTCATTGCATTTGGCGAAAAAACGTTCGGAGGTGACAACGTTCATCCTTTATCAGCAGTATCGCCTACCTAGTTCAGGTATATATCACCGGCGCTAGTGTCGCCATACTAGCAGATACAAGCTGTACGTTCTCACCTCCAGCATATATAACTCCAATCACAGGTAAGAGGCACACCTTCCCACCTCCGTGATTTGGCAACACTGCATTTACTCTCAGTGAATTGGCAGGTGCCTTTCGCCGGCCGAAATTTGAAAACTGTCAAATAGTAAGATTCAATCGTGAATATAAAAGCTTGAGAATGGTTCAATTTTTATAAAAATGAGTATCTTTATGTTTTTGAGGCCACTGAATTTAAATTTGGTATCAGAATTCCAAAATTCACAAGGTTTGATACCAAAATTTGAAAATCGTTGAATTTGTATGCAAATGAGTATTTGTAAGTTTTTTAGGTCGCTGAGTCCGAATTTGTTATCAGACTTCAAAAATTGAAAATGAAGGATATAATATCGCAAATAAAATGTTTTTCAAGAGGTTTGAATTTGATGAAAATTAGTATTTATACGTTTTCAGGGTAGCTGAAGAGAAATTTCGCTCTAAAATTTGCAAATTTTAAAATTCTAGAGATTTTTTGGGGCTGCTGAATACAAATGTGAAAGTAAATTTTTTTCAAACTGTTTGTTTTTTTAATTAATCTGTTTCACTTGAAATTTTAAGTTCTTTTTTTCTTGTTGGGAATTAATTTTCTTGACTGAAAATGTTACTGCTTGGTTGAAAATTATTCCGTTTTGGTTGAGGATTCAGCTATTTTGTTCAAAATTGGTCGTTTTTTAGTTTAATTCAACTATTTTTGTCTTCAAAATAAAATCTCTTTTGGTTGAAATACGACCTATCCAACATATTTCAACAGCATATTTCATTAGGAATACATTTTTTGCAGAAAAATCAAGTACTTGGTTTATAGTTGAACTACATTGTAAATAATGAATTTTTTGGTTGAACGTACAAGGTTTTAATTTGAAATTCACCTAGTTGGTCGTAAATGAACAGTTATGTAAAAAATTCGTCTTTTTGGCTAACAGCTTGAGAATTTATGGTTTTTTGAAAATTCATGTTTTTGATTGACAATTGAACTATTAATTTGAAAATGTGACTATTTTGTTAGAATTCCTTTTATTGTATGTGGACAATTCAAATATTTTGTTATAAATGTACTGTTTTGTTAAAAATTAATAATTTTGGTTTATTCATTTGAAAATGTAACTATTTGGTTGAAAAAATTTTTTTTTCAATTAACTTTTTGAACTGAAAATTTAGTTATTTCACGTTGGGTTCAAAATATATCCCTCACAAATTTGTGATTTAACTTTTTGGTCGACAATTAATTTTTTTGGAAAATTCGTCTTTTTGTTATATGTAAAATTATTCTTGTTTGTTAAAAAATCATCCTTTTGTTTGAGGATGCAACTATTTTGTCAAGAATTTGTAATTTTCCATTGGAGTTAACTGGTTGATAATTTGCTTTTTTCCGTTCAAAATATGTTTCTTCAACTGAAAATTTAATTATTCCATTTTTCGTTGAGAATTTATCTATCTTTTTTTTTAAATTCTTTTGTTTTTGTGGAAGAAAAATTGTTTTAGCTAAAAAGTTTCACTCCACTTTCGGTTGAAAATATATCGCTTATAAGTTAAAAATTCAACTATTTTGTCGTAAATGAACTTTTTTCTTAAAATTTCATATTTTTTGTTGAACATTAAACTATTTATTTCATAACGTGACTATTTGGTTGGAAATTAATTTTTATTTTAATTATTTTTTTATCTGAAAAATTATTTATTCCACTTTTGGTTGAAAATTTATCTCTTTATCAGTTGAAAATTCTGCTATTTGGTCGTTAATTGCCTTTTATGATGAGAAATCATATTTTTTGCTGAAAATTAAACTTTTTTCGCAAATGTAAGTATTTTGTCGGAAATTCTTTTTTTTAACTTGATTTTCTTATCTGAAAATATAATTATTGCACTTTTGGTTGTAAATATAGCCCTCATATTAAACTGTAGCCCTAATTGTGATTAAACTATTTGGTAGAAAATTCATGTATTTTCTTGAAAATTCTTTCTCTTGGTTTTAACATTAACCTTGTTTGTTAGAAATTCATCATTTTGTTTGAGGATTCTACTATTTTGTCAAAAATCCGTAATTTTTCATTGGATGCAACTGGTTGATAATTCTTCTTTTTTGTTGAAAATTAATTTTTGTGAATTCAAATTTCAACTATTTGTAGTAAATTGATTTGTCTTTCAATTTCAATTTTCAAAATTCATCTTCTATGGAAGAAAAGTAATTTTACATGGTTGAAAATTCATCTTTTTTGGCTGAAAATAATCTTGTTGGTTCAAGTTCGTCTTTTTGGCATGAAAATTCAACTCTTTGGCTTAGAATGCAACTACTCAATTTTTTTGACGATAATGTTGGCACTTAATGTATCGACAAGGATTACCATATCATTTTTTTATCTGAACTTGCTCCTTTTGGTGAAAAATATGAGCATAATTTTTCTTTCAGAATTCGCATTAAAAATATTAATACATTCACAATTATTTTAAAAAACTAAGAATCGTATCGGAAAACGAAAAACACCTCTAGATTCGTCTCCGAAATATCTAGATGCCGTATTTTTTCGTTCCTTGTTTAAACAATTTTCAAACAATCACATTATTTTCTATTGTTCTGCAATTGTTATAAACAAAGTAATTGTCGGAATTAAAAATGGACAATACTATTGCATTCATTTCGAAAATATCTCGATGCGACTTTTTTTTCTAAGCATTGGTTGAACCATGAGGACATATGTTGCTTAGCGTACATTTGATGTGTGCCTGTAGATATGTATTTGAAACATGCAGGCTTTTTCATTTCGGATTGAACCATTTTTAATTCGGAATAAACACAAGAGGTCGTTCAAGTATTACTGCATTTTGAAATTCTTTAAAGTGAAAATGTACGCTCATAAATAAAGACCTGAAATGACATTTTTTTCAAAGTATATGCTTTCAAAATATATTTTATTATAATTATTTTTTCTTGGAATTTTTCACCAAATTTTATTTTACAAATTCATACTTTTGAAGTTGATAAATTTTTTGCACCGTAGAGGTTTTTGTTGGGGCTTTGTTTTTTGAAATATTTTTTTCCATAATCCATTTTGAGAAAGTATTAAAAATAGAACAAATTATGAATCGAGGCCTTTAAAATCAGAATAACTGGACAATCGTCCAACATCTGGAATGACAATGAAGTTGAATAAACAAACAAAAATACGTTTATAAGAACCTAGTAATATAAGAAGACTATGAATTTTTATAATGATTTTGTTATTTAAATTGATTTTATGGGTCTTCAAAGTTGAAAAGCTTCGAATTTTAGAGTAATAAATTAGATCGAAAATTTCCTAACTGGAACCCAAACTGAAAAGAGATTAATTTTATTGTTCGAGAACACCGGAATTATATTAGTGTAGTAGCACTATTTATAATGTCCAGTTTCAATAGCTCAGGTACACCCACCTCATCACCTAGTCTACACCGCACCGGTTGCTCTTCTGAGCTCTCTTTCGCCGACCCTTACCTGCGGGGGGTCCTTTGTACTAATGAGGAGTGAAATACGTAACATGATTTTTTTTAATTTTACAATTAATAATTTAATAATATTATATTAGGAATCTATGTTTTTCGGCGATTCCACCGATATGTCACTTGTGATAAATAGTCAAAAATTAGAATCTTTCCAATCCACCCCGTGTTGGAGCAACCTTCATCGAAATCAAATTTAGGACGTCTGAAAAATATTTTAATTATCACTTTTCTTCAACTTATTTGTCACATAAATATATGAAATCATTTTATTTTTATTTCGAAATGTAATTTCAAAAACTCAAAAGTAAGAAAAATGTGAGATTTTACACAAGTTTCAAGTCCATATCTGTGGCAAACTCCAATATCGTGACAAGTAGACTAGTGGAAATAGCTAATCAATTAACAACAATTCCGAAGGTCTTCAGAAAAATTGTATGTTTTTACATTCTCATTCTAATGAGAAGGTATTGGTTTTATGTAAAATTTGACATAGTCGGTTTTCATCAAATCTCCACGTTTCGAGACCCCCTGAGCTAGAAAAAACGATTTTTACGAAGGTGTCTGTCTGTCTGTAGTCTGTCTGTCTGTCTGTCTGTCTGTCTGTCTGTAGCCACGATAACTTTCGAAAGAATGATCAGATTTGATTGAGCTTTGGCACACTTTTTTATGGCCCAAAAATAGAGAACAAGTTCGTTAACCAGCTATTTTGGATGAAAATCCAAAAAGTGAGCACATTTTCAAAATTTTTGAGACCACTTTTTTGGAAGATTTGAAAATTCTATGTACGGTTATTAGTAGTACGCAAAATGACGAACAAAATATTCTTATGACTTTTCGTGATAAAAAAAAAATTACTGGAGTTATAGCATTTTCAAAATTCCAAAAAACAAACGAAAATAAACATTTTAAGCCGAAAAACGCACGATATGAAAAAAAGTCAAGAGGAGAAAAACGTTGATTCCTGAACACCCTATAATATTTTCATAACAACTTTTTGAATTTTTCGAAAAATAAAAAATTCAAATTTTGATCGCACAAAAAATTAATGAAAAATCAAAAAAGCCATTTTGCTGTAAAACTATGCAAGATACCAGAAAATATCATCTCACCAAAATTGTGCACCTAAAAAATATCTACAAATTTCTCATCATTCACTTTTTGATATGACGCGTAGTTTTTGTTTTATTCGTAAAAAACAGCATTGAAAATAGAAAAATCAAATTTTCAGACGAATATTACCAGCTACGAAAAAATGACCGAAACAAAATTTGTTCATCCAAGGAAGAGGTACAAATTTATTGTGACTCATGTTTCGATAGGATGCGTGTTTTTTGTTTTATTCGTGAAAATAACATTGACAGTAAAAAAAATAAAATTTTTGAAAAAACAATGCAAGGTACGAAAACATATAAATGAACAAAAATTGTGCATTCAAAAGAGACTTACACACCCGTAATCAATTTTTGTGGTAAGAATATATTCAAAATGAAAAATTTAACTTTTTTGATGAACGGCACAAGCTAAAATAAAATGTTAACTAATAAAATTTGTCGCCTGAATTATATCATTACTTTTCATTTGAAATCAAATACAAATTTAGTAATTTGTATATGAAGAACATATAACACGAAGCACAAAGTGCGGGCTCAGTGTATTTATCAAATCGCACGCCGTAAGTGCGCTCAAACTTTTTTGTTTCTATCATACGGTTCAAATGATTTTCAAATCAAATATCGAGCGCGAAGCGCGAGTGTCTGGATGAGAATGTGTTCCTTAAGGTCGATAGAACCTTGAGTAAATAAAGTTCCTTTTCAGTCTAAAATAAAAATAAATTTAACAATCACTTAATATGTAGAGGTTTTGATAATTTTATAATATTTGCAAACAAACTTTTTCTTTTCATCGATGTCGAACACGAAGTTCAAAAATCTAGAGGAGCCTACCGTAAAGCGCGATGCAAATACACCCGAGCGCGTAGCGCGAGGTGAACACATAATCGAGCGCGAAGCGCGAGATAAATATATGATCGAGCGCGAAGCGCGAGATCCAACAGTCGCGCGCCCTAGGCGCGCTCAAACTTGCGAGCCGCGCGCGAAGCGCGCCATGAGAATGTGCCCGCAAAGCGGGCAGATTTTTTTTTTTATGTTGAACATAAAATAAAATTTTGCATAACGTCATCGGGTCGGCAATTTGCTTAAAACAATTAAATTGCAAAATTTTCCCCTCGTTGTTCCACGAAAATTCAAAACATTTTGCAAACTTGAGTGAGTAAATATATATACTCAAGTCTCTATCCTGTATCAAATTTGCAAAACGTTCATGATGCGGCCACGTTATTAATTATAAACAAATTAATATTTTGTTAATCTCTCCTGAGCGAAAATACCAAAGATTTTTCAAAATGTTGTTTCTGCTTTTATACGTTGAGAAAAGACTATTGTATGATTTG
Organism: Andricus curvator; assembly: GCA_932195095.1. Lineage (NCBI taxonomy): Eukaryota > Metazoa > Arthropoda > Insecta > Hymenoptera > Cynipidae > Andricus > Andricus curvator. The sequence continues at coordinate 2,413 of CAKNYM010025777.1, read as the reverse complement.
CAAAACTAAATACATTTCGCAAATTATCGTTTTTCAAGTTGTTACATTTTTTGCCATTCGACTACTAAAATTTCAGCGGAAATTCCGAAGGTTGCGTTTCGCGGTACCAATTGTTAGAGAGGTTGGGATCTGAAAATTATGAAATTTGCAAAACGTTGCTCGGCCGGCAATAGTGATTCATTCGAGCGACACGATCCGAGAAACGACCAAAAATATTTTTGTTCATCGCCTTGACAATCGAGCTATCATCTCATATCGTCTCGTTAAAATGAACTTCTTGTCAAATCGATCGATCTGACTGAACAACCGAGAAGCTGGTTTCCAAAATTTTTAATATTGCTATATTTAAATGAATATAAATAGAAAATGAGTTGATGGACGTAAAAAAGGCCTTTTCTCAAGGTTAAAGCTAACTTTTACCTTCATATCTGAGCGATATTAAAAAAATATACAATTTTGTTTTATAAAATACATCAGACTAATGGACTAGAGAAACTTCATCAAATTTTTCGTTAAATTAAAAAAATCTAAAAAGTCTTTGAAGTTTCGTAGTTTTTAGAATTTATATTTTCTATGAAAAAAAGTTTATTCCGAACATATTTTTATACAGAGGTCCAACTATCTACAGTGAAAGATATGTTTGAAACATTTTTTGTAGCGTTTTGATTACGGCTTCTTGCATATCCTTGGAAGTTGAGGAAATCATTGATCTCATGGCATTGTGAAGTGAAGTCACCAAATCGGTTTAAGACAAAATATGTTCTTTTTTATGTTGTTTTTAAGGAATTATAGTTGACTCATATTTTGCTATTTGAACAAAAAAAGGTTTTGACTAAGATATGAGTATTACAAATTTTTAAGGTGGTAATGTATTTTACAAAAAAAAAATCTTTGTCGTTTTTCTGAAACTCTTCAACCTTCATTTTCTCAACGAGGCCACCTTTTTATTTTTTCTTGATTTTCTTTCTAAGTTGGTATTAATAGGGTACATTTATCGAAAAAATCATTTATCTTGTGCCTGCATCTTAAAGAAGAGAAAATTGAGTTTATTTCAATAGAAAATAAAAATTCGTATTTTTTCAATAACGAAACGATATTTGAAAAAGTGAAGTTCTTCCACTTGAAAATTGTAAAAAAAAGTTTGCAAACACTTTTCTTCTCTGGCCTCTCTTTCTGGAAATTTTGGCTAAAAATGCAATAAATTCGGTTACAACTGTCTTTTTCTTGTAACAGTGCAATTTTCTAATACTTCGTAAAGAAAATTTTTTCAACTTATAGATTTACACATTACATTTTTTTAGAAAATATTACAAAATATAATGTTTTAATTGTTCCAATTGAATTTAATAAATAAAAAACAATTGTAGCCCATTGAATTAAAATAATTAAAATAATATTATATCAACATGAACAGTGAGAATGTTTTAATTGTTTTAATGTCATTCAATTGAGAAAAATACAACTACAGCCGATTTGAATAATAATAACTTAAGCGAACATTTTGAAAAAGAGGCAAGATGAAGAAAAGGTCTAAGAAACTATTTTTCCTAATTTTTCAAGTGGCACAACTAAATATTATGTTTCGAAACGATTTTGTGACTTCAGCATGCACGCTTTACAGCCTTTCCGATTTAGAATGTATTCGGTCTAAATGCTACTTTATTTGGTTGTTAAATTTAGAAAAAGTAACATTTTTCATCTTGAGAGACTGAATATCCTTTTTGCTTCCTCGTAGAGGAAGCTTTGTAATGGTAACATTTTCCAAAATTTTTAAATTAATTCAATTTAACCCTCCCTAATTTATTTATCTAATACAATGTTCTAAGCAATTGTCCGGATGTGTGTGTGTGTGTGTGTGTGTGGATGTGTGTGTGTGGATGTGTGTGTGATGTCACGCTTTTTCGTGAACACGATAACTAGAAAACGGTTGCAGATAATTCGATGAAATATGAAGGGCTTATTTTCCTCACTAATGTCTTGAAACTGACCAAAGGATTTTTAAAAATATGTATTGCATTCTTTTTAGCACTCAATAATATGTTAAAAATCGGATTTTCATAGTAAAACTTTCTTTATTCGCATAATTCAAAGCTGATGCAAGAATATAAAAGATTCCTTGGTTCGAGACGAATCAATTGACATATTAAATTAATAAATTTCATCAAAGAGTAGGGGAGTTATGGTTATTTATACCTATATTTTGAAAATCGGTTTTTTATAGTTGAACTTTTTTCATTCACATAATTCAAAGTTGATTCAAGAACAGAAAAGATGTGTTGATTCGAGACGAATCGATTGACCTATAATATTAATACATTTCATTGAAGAGTAAGGAAACTATGGTAATGCATAATATTTGAAAATACGTTTTTTTTAAGTAAATCTTTTTTCTTCAACATAATTCAAAGTTGAT
>CAKNYM010025775.1:0-36614 GCA_932195095.1 Andricus curvator | reverse complement strand
GGGGGGGGGGGGACTAAGGGGCTCCTTTCGGTGGGTGAAGAGAAACAAGCCTCCGGTCTGTGACATAAGACACAACGCGGGTGTCAGAGGCTTGCGTTACACTTTCCAGCCATGGTTTCATTTGAATCAGGCGCGAATCCCCATACCGAGGTCTAAGATGTTTACACATCAGTAATAATAATAATAATAATATATTATATTACACTACGTCACAAAAACTTATACAATTCGTATTTATTTGACTTTTATGGAATTTATTTATGTATTTTTGGGCACTGATTCTGAAACTGACATTACTTTTTTCGTATTATCAATATTTTCGGAGATGTTCAAGATTTAATGTTCAATATCACATAAAAAATGAAAAAACCATATTGCGTACGTGCAAGAACGTAAAAAAGGATAAGATCATTTTCGCTTTTTAAACCTGTTTTTATGAAAGACACGAGAAAATAGAACATTGTCGCCTTCAGGTTCCTATTCTAAAGAAAAAATACTGGAACGTCCCATCAATTAATGATAAAAAAAAATCTTGTTAGTCCATGATTGCTCCATGAGTTCTCTCTTTTTAGATTTATTTCACGATAAAGGATTTTGAAGTAGAATTTAATACCACTAATAGTTGCTGAGTTTCACATACCAGAGTCACCTGAAGCCAGCATTGCTACACGTTTTTGGTAAAAAAAAAAGTGCCCAGATTTTGTGCATAGCACGAGTCCAGAAAACTTAATTAGCACTACATTCCTGCGCAAAGGTGAATTTGATACTACTAATAGTTTCCGAGTTTCGCATACCGGAGTTGTGGCTTCAGCTAAAGCAGGCCTGCCCAAGTAGGGGAAAACTGCTCATTTTCCAGATGGGAATTTAACACCACCGCCGACCTCTATTCATTCAACTTCACGACAGCGATCACCCCCCAAGCCTCTGGACCTGTGAAGAGGGACGTGGTGGTGGAACTCGAACATGTGGTGAACGAGCAGTTTTCCCCTACTTGGGCAGGCCTGAGCTAAAGCTATCATTACTACATATTTTTGACCAAAATTACCGAGCACAAAATTTTTTTTCTGCAGCATAAATTAGCACAAAATAAGCACTTAATTATGGCATAGCGCCCATATCGACATGACAGTGTTGTAATTCCAGCTTCCGAGACCTGAAATGTTATTATTTTTTGGCTAGTTTAACAAAGTATCTAATTTGTTTAATTGCAACTTCAATATTGATGTCGGTCGAGCAACGCTTTGCAAATTTATTATTTTTTGGACTTCGACATTTCCAACATTTGCTACCCAAAAACGCAACATTTACAATTCTCACAGGAATTTTATGAGTCAAATTGCAAAAAAATGCAACATCAATTTAAAAAACGATGATTTCAGTTATGCATACAGTTTTGCTAATCATATAATAGTCTCCTCTCAATGTAAAAAAGCAGAAACAACATTTTGCAAAACCTTCGGTATTTTCGCTGGGGAGTGATAAACAAAATAATAATTTTTGTATAATTAATAATGTTGCCAAGTTGTAAACAGTTTGCAAATGTAATATGACGTTGGTAATAAGTTGTTTATCACTCAGTACGATTCGCAAAATTGTTGTAATTTTTCGCTAGTTTACAAAAGTAACTAATTTGTTTAATTGCAATTTTAATATTATTGCCGGCCGAGCAACGTTTTGCAAATTTGATCATTTTCAGATCTCGACATTTCTAGCATTTGCTACCCAAAAACGCACCCTTCGCAATTTTCGCCGGAATTTTAGGAGTCGAATTGTAAAAAATTTAAGAATAATTTAAAAACGATAATTTCCGTTATCTATTTAGTTTTGCAAATCATACAATAGTCTCTTCTCAATGGAAAAAAGCATAAACAACATTCTGCAGAACCTTCGGTATTTTCGTATTGCCGACACAATTACGTTTTGCAAAATTTTATTTCATGCTCAACATATAAAAAAACAACTATACAATTTATTTGAAGACCTTCGGAATTTTTGTTAATTGACTCAATTTTTATGTCTAATTCCACTGGCCTAAATAACCTTTCCATCATAACTTCCAACCGATTTAATCGATTTCGAATTTCTTTAATTTCTATATTTGATTTTTGAATTTCTTGTAATACAAGCTGAATGTCTACAAAGTACGTAGTGATTTCCAATAAAAATATATCTATTCAATTAAAGTTTGAATACCTTACCATGCGAAGCATTTCTGAATTTTTCTTTGTCCTTGTCTTTATTTTTTGGCTTGCCCGTTTTCTGTGGATGATCTACTGAAAATGATTTACATTGATTTCAATCAAAATTTTGGGATATTATATCGCTGATTCGAAGAAAATAATCTTTGAGACCTTTACCTGTATTCTTACTTTTGTACTTTAAATTATCTCGGCGCGCATCATTGCTTTGGTTTGGTACGTTAGTCGAGCAAATCTCTTTACCAGTATTCTTGTATTTGAGTCTTAAACTCTCTATTTGCTAAGCAACGCTTTTCTTTGTTGCTTCATTCAAGGAAAGCTCTTTTCCGGTATTCTTGGATTTAGGTTTCTGAGACTCCGCGTGCGCAATAACGCTTTGCTTTGGCTCGTTAATCAAGGAAACAACGGACGAAACCTCTTCATATATCTCTTGGATTTTAATGTTTAAATTCTGATACGCATCATGAGTCTCGCATGATACGCATCATGAGCTTTAGTGTATGATTTGAAGAAAATTGTCTGAAACAAGAAAATCTTTTTTAACATGGGATATTTGTAAATTTTTAACGTCTGATTTCATAAATGAATAAGTTTAACTTTGAATGATGATAAACAAATAAATGTAAACAAGAAATGTTCAAGACTAACCCTCATTTGAAGTTGTGTCTTTAGGAGGTAAATGAACCTCAACCAAAGTTTTCTTAGCATTATTGACCAACCTCTCGAAATCATATGACCGTGCGGAAGATTCCTGACTACTGTCAGCACTTTATCTTCCTTTTTTAATTTTTTGGTGCTTCTTTTTTGTAACATCAGCACTTAAGAGTCTTTTTGGCAAAAATTATTTCTTCGATTTTTAAATAGAAGTTTCAATTCTCTTTCTTCCCAAGAAATATCAGTAGTTACAGAATTGGATGAGTGAGACTCTATTGGTTGCACCTAAAGGATATTAGTCTCTGAACGCTGTCGATTTTGTCTGTACTGATCTTCTATTTTCTTTGCGTTTTCTTTGGGAGTACAATCATTACTCAGAGTCTTCTGTGTAAATAGAACATTTACGATTCATTGAATGAAAGGATTTCAATTTTGTTCGGCTTCCTGGAAATTCTCTGAAAAGTTGTTAAAAAAATCTCTGCATTTTATGATATTCAATTCAAATACGGTTTTTCGAATGAGATAATAAATTCTGAAATTAACTTACTAGCCTGGCCTATTAATTTTATAGGATAATCTGGCCAACCGGAAACTTGTTGAGATTCTGGTAGAGCTTTCGATCGGATAAGAAGGTTCAACGTTTTAAAAGTAGTGACATTGTAGGGTGGAGGCATGAATTTTGTGGCTCAACTGCCTAGCTTTAAATCAAAATGAACCCATTCATTGGGTACAAAATCTACAGTTCCGCCATCAGTTCAACCAGCTGAATATCATGTATGTCGACTGTATCGCCAACTAATATGATTTTAAAGTTATAATTAGAATTTTAAATAATAATATATGCATGAAGCAACAAATTATTAGTGTTATTCAAATAGAATTTGATATACATTCATAGTCTAAAAAATTATTTCAACCTGTATTTTTATTTATGCACAAAATCACAAACGAACATTTTTTCATTACTTTTTTATTTTTGAACTAAAATTTTTTTTACTCAAATCAACGGTAACACGAAAATAGGTATTTTACTAAGTGAGGGAATTTATTATATTCTGTTCGAAAACGATTTTTGGGTAACTAATGCAGCAATTATCAATACTTTGACCATTTTAAATAAAAGAATTTGTCTGAAAACGCGTTGTGTATATGATGCCGGAAAATAGTTCAAAATAGAAATGCAAAAATAATCCAGCACTAAAATAACAAATTACTTACCTGGAGATTTTGATAAAACCGATGAAGCCATATCTTTGCACTTGCTCAATCTCAATCACTTTTTATCGCGTCTTTTTTTCTCTCAACACGCGTGTTACAACATGAAACTTTGAAAGGTTTTTTTTCTTTTCCAAAACCTCTCCTCTTATTTTAAAGTTATCACTAGCGCCTCTACTAATATTTTGTACTTCAATAATAGTGTCATCATTGATTAATATCGTATTATTTGGAGATGCATTCGTTATAGTAGACTCTTTAAACATAATTGAAGTTATGATATTTTTCTTTATTTTTCAAACTTGTATAAAAGGCGGGATTTTTGCTTTTTTAAGAAAAGAAATTACCTTCACCTCATGAAGTCGTCAGCATAACTGTGCTAAGGGTCTATTTGCGATTCGAATGTACGTTTTTAATTTTCGTAAAAAGTTTTCTAACGGAGAAGCAGTAATTCGACTGAAAGCGCAACCCATGTTTTTGACATCATCAGCCAGATGAATTAAATAACGTACATTGAGCACTTGAGATTTAAGACCATAATACTCTCCCATGGCCACAAAAAATACTCTCAATCATTGTTTAACTTTATCTGCATATTTAAGGCAAAGCTTTTCGGAAAACAGTATTCGACAAGCTGCGTAAAATGACAGGAAGTGTTTGTAAAGCCTTTTATTAAGTATGCCGATCAAAACTATGAGACCCCATATGATAAGAAAACCCGATATTCTATAGCCATTCATTTTCCAAGCTTATCTGTCGACCTGATTTTTCGTTTATATTCACAGGGCATTTGCGATTATAAAAATTTAATTCTTCTAGATAGTTCCAATCTGCTAAATCGATTTAATTTATTATGAGCCTTCTTCACCTATCCTTCGAGTAATCGTTTTATGACGAGCAAGCAACAAAGATGCGTGAAATCTAAGACGAAGCAGAAGACTAAATTTAAAAATGGAAATATTCTACGTAAAGGTGTTTCATTATTGTGATGGCCTCCTTGTGTTCTCGTTCTGGACGAATCATCCGTTCTGTCGACTGAATCAGCTGATGGAAACACTGTTGTACTGCCTTCTTTGAACCCTTGCACAGTGCACCTCTCACAAGCGTTGAAACCCGTATGTTCGACAGTACCCTTTAGTAACGCTCGAGCTGGCGTATCACAGATAAAATGTTTTATTCGCACATCGAAATGTCTACCCGAAATATTAACTCCGTTTTCTTGAAGACCGTCTATTTCCTCGATGAACTGACTCAAATAGGCGTCTGTAGATCTTCGCTTTGTTTCGCCAAAATACACAGCTATTGCGAATGGTTTATAGATGTCCGGATCAAAATTAACTTTGCAGCCAAAGGCCAAAGCTCCTGGTTACCGGAATCAACCAATCGTAGACAATCAGAACTATCTTCCATCTCAATAAGATCATTTGTATGGTTGTCGATGTTTATGCAATCTCTTTAGGGCCTGCTTCAAGTCCAAAGTATACAAATTCACCCATTGAGCCATTTCCATCTTCCATTTGAATAATATTATATTTCGTATTCGAAGTACTAAGAAAGGTTTTTGATGATTTTGGAAGATTAGTGAGTAATCGGACTCTTGAAATCTTGAGCAATTTATCTAAAGCGTCTTGCTTTATGTGAGTTCGATTGCCCACTCTTGTAATTGTTTTATCTCAGGTTCAGCATCATTTTCGACAAGTACATCAACTTCCTCACCATATAGAAGATCCATCTCAGCTTCTGAATCAGGCTCACTTGTGTATCTGAACCAGTGTCTTGATCATCTTCTACTGAATATTCTAAAATGATTTGAGTCGCATTACAATCTTAGATACCATTCCAGGGTGATCGTTGGACTAGAAAACCGAGAAGTGAATCAAAAGCCTCAATAGATAAATAATTTGAAAGTTCGGGTTGCAGCTTTATAATTTTTTTTTTTAATTTCAAATTCGTAGATTCATAAATAGACGACATTAGACATATTTCTAACCTTCTTTCGAATGGACAATTTAAAATGAATTGTTCAAAATAGAACGATTTAACATTGAAGCTTCCTAAATGGTATGGTAAGAAATAGTTTAAAATCGAATTATTTGAAGTTGGAAGCCCCAATATTTGCATTATTTGATGCGAATAGTTCAGATTTCTGAGTTCTAAATTTTGAACGTTAATACTTTAATTTTTCATTCCTAGCTAATGCTAAACGACTTAAAATAAAACCTGATTTAAGAAAAACTTATTTCCAAGGCAATAAATTAAAAATTATCAGGTAATTTGACTACATTCAGCTAATTTTTAATTCTTCAATCAAAAGGGTTTCAAATCTAAATGCAACATTTTTAATACTTTTTTTCTGGAATTGTAAAAATTTAATGACATTTATTTCAAAACTGTTCAATTTTTAAAACAAAATCAAAATTATTCAAATTAGAAGATTTTTTATACTTGTATATTATTGTACATTTGAATTTAAAATTGCTGAAATTTGACTGCTTCAATTTTTAGTTTAGATACAATACAATACATTAGATACAAATTTTTCCAAATAAAAAAAAACCGGGAAGGAACAGCGATTTTTTTCTCGTATTTTAGCAGCCACCCTGCATTAGCAAGTTATATATTAGTGTATGTACCGGGAACCATTCTTTTTTTATATTTACTGACATACCGGCTTCAGATTCTGCAACATTCTGTCGACCCTCGTCTTCTTCGTTAACTTCATCACTATGACCTTCTTCATTTCCATCTTCAAGATTTTCTGAAAATTACATTAAAAACTGTTACACATTTGACAATCAAGATTTCAAGGTTCACGCTTTTTAAGATTTTAGAAAATTTGCATCCTGAATTAATTGCCTGCATAATATAAAAATTAAACTGCCAAGTTTTTCAAAATCATTTCATTAGCTTTTAAATATTTTTTATAATCACATGAAGCACGGATATCCATGTAAAAAAGTGTAATATTAAAATGCCTAATATAAGTAATGGTTTCTTTTTATAAATTATATGAAAACAAAGTATCTCAGAATAATTTCTTATACTTTTTAAATCACATAATTCAAAACGCCCTAAAAAGACTCTATAGTAAGTTTTGAATGCAGTGTTTTTCATATTCTATATGGTGGCATTAATTTATCTTTCGCTTTTCAATAAACTTAATTGTTATTGCTTGCCTAAAAAGGAATAATTATTTTGCAACCACCAGAACCAAGATCCTAACTTCAAATATAATCTGAACGAATTTGACAAGAGGATATATTTTAGAAATGTAATTTACTTATCGTAACTGGTATTATGGTATACAGGGTCCCTAAATCACAATTGTAATTATAAATATATAATAATTAATAATCATTACCTGATAAATTATTCGATGAATGATCAGAATCAATTGCTCGAAAGCTTCAAAATTTCCTTCTCTTAAATTGGTCAAATTAGGTTCTGGAATTGCAAATACTGATTAAAACACGTAACATTTCTTTCTAAAACTAAGTAAATTTGAACAAAAAAATTACTTTTATCAATTAGCGATTGAAATATCATTTCTAATGCATTTTTGATTAACTAAAGCGAACAATTTTCTGTAGTTTACGTTCATAAATTCAACATATCTTTCGTGATTCGTGTTAGTCAAATGAATTGGAAATAAGGATAATTTAATAACTTACTTTTCCTTTTCTCTTAACATCTTCAAATATTTAAAACAAAAAAATTAAGTTACCTTCTGAATAGCTGTCCACTGCTATTTCGCTGTCACTTTCACTCGAATCATTTTGCAATTCTTCTCTAATTCGATGTTTTTTTACACGAACGCCAAGACGTTCTCAAGCCTGTCTCTTCTTACCCATGTTATCTCTTATCACTTAATAAGTTTCACATAAAAAAATATCTTAACTTTATACAGTAACACGAATGCGATTGACCAATATCAGTTATAAGCACGAACGCCGATGCGACCCTACTGAAAATTTGCGGCCGCAAATGCTGTTTCTTATACGCGACCGCCAATGCGGTCGCAATTGCGACCGCAAATTTTCAGTAGGGGCGCTGCGTAGCGTTATACGAGTAGTATGGCTTAACGAAAGTACATCTGGCGAATACCCGACATGTGGCTTTACACAGAAACTTTTGTCAGAATCAAGTAATGGGAAATTATGTTATCATTTGTATATAAGTATAATCTAACTATTTACAAGCCGGAACAATCAGATAAACTTGTGTTAATAATTACACATTGTCCTATTATGCTGCCCGCTTAGCACCTCATTATAATTTATTTCATTTTATTCAGAATAGAAAAACTGGTCAGGGCCTTGTCAGAACCCTATTTTGAATGGGACTAAATGGGCAATTTCTGCACGGGTTAATGTCTATGTTTTTTGAAAAAATAATAATAATTTGAACAAGAGGGAACCCTGATTAAAATCAAATACATTTATTATTTTTTCGATTCTGCCAAAATCTAAGCTTTAGAACAAAAAAAGTGTTGTGAAAATTCAAATTGGTAAAATAATTTATATAAATAAAGTATGAAAAATAATTATCATGTATGATTTAAGAATATTTAAATAAGTAGTTCTAAATTCTGTTTTACATTATAACCCCACTTTCACAGGTAACGCAGCGCCGTAGATTTACTGACCCCTTCCCGATCTGAAAGATATTACGTATTTTTTGAACGGCTCTTCACTGTGGAAACCATTTATTATCGATATTACCAGAGTTATAAACCGCTGAAATAGATCATTTCTGCACGAAACCTAAACATTACACCTCCTATCCCTGAGTGAATATGTGTCACGACGACAAAGTTTTTTTTTCAATAAATTACCATCCAATAGGACCACACTTTGCTCACGTTCAAGTCCAATTGACTTTTGGTCTTTTGTAAAGTAACGCCATAATATAATTGTAAAATATGTTAGACTCTCTTTGTATCTTATAAAAATTCGGCCTAATACTTTAAAACAAAAAAATAATAATGTATGCAACTAATATCTGTTAGTGATCTTATGTCTTTACTTTGATTACAATTTTTTGAAGAAGGTTCCAATTTCTATTATTTGTGTATAATCATCGTACAAAGTGGTTTCACTATACAATCAAAGATTAAAGTACGGTTCTTGGTCAACTCTACAAATAATAAAATTTTTTGTCAAATTTTGATCATAAAGCTTTAAAGATATTAAATGGGTATAAAAACAGTTTCGAGCATAGATTTCATCAGGTCATTTTCTGCGCGCGAGGTACATAAATTAATCAGACTTGTACAGTAATTTACTACCAGCATCGTAAATGATGTCGTAAATAACGATCCCTTGTACTAATGATGATAAGCTGAGATTGGGGGAAAACTCGGGTCGATAAAATTCGGCGGCAACTCAATGAAGTTCTGTTCAGCATTGCTCCAGAAACTTCTACCGGATGTGAAAAGATTGTTTCGCTCGGAATAGATTCACAAAATAATTTTCCCTTTTACAGAACCATAAAGTTATCTTTCATGAATTCGTACGATACACCACAACCCTCTACTCAATTAATTTAATAGTGGTCCATTTAAAATCATGTTATTGAAGTTTTGCCCTTTCTTCGCTTCCTCTTTTTAAGTTCGAAAACGACTCTTTTATATGTTCCAGACGAGAAAAATCAATCTTGCTCATCACAAATTACGGCTGTATAGAAGCGCGAAAAGTTTATGATTTATCGAATAAAGTTTGGTAGTCTGATCGCGAGCTCGAATTTATTGAGTTACAAGTAATAATCTGTCATTTATTCGAACTATTAAACTGAGCTCAAACTTACTGGGCATCTTTTTCTCGTGTAACCTCACGAAATCATCGACATGGAGCACAACATTTTGAAGGTTTGAAATTAAGGACTATCCTAATCTATGTATATCATGCTTGATTTGCAGGAAACATTATACCAGACTGTTGCTAAAAACTCTGGATTGACAAATCACAAAATTAAGTATTTTCACTTCTTCGTTAGCTATAAATAGTATAAATCCTTATTGCGTCAAGTCCTGAGGGGAAGGCTCTTTTGCAAATGCATGAGCAGGAACATTATTTTTCAATTTCCGCAATGTAGAAGAATTCTTCATAAAAAAGTCATAGGTGAAAGACGTTTTATTATTATGTGAAATAAATAAAACTAAATGGAAAAAATCACTCAAATAAAACATAACTAAAAATTAGTCGATTTTTGTGTTTAGTTTCTTTTCTTTTGCATCATGATTCATCTTTTGCTCATAGCATTTGAAAAAAATGTTATTGAAAACAGGAATCATTTCAATGCATTCGCAATATATTATTCTTTACCGCAGCTATGGTGATTTCACTACAATTTTTTTCTAATTTCACCTGATATATTATGTCGTCTATCATTTTCCAAAATTACACCCTTATGATGATGATGATCATGCATGATGAAATCACGTTCATTATTTTAAAAATGAGTTGGGCGAATCTCTTTGCACTGAGAAAAATGGATTATACGAACTGGATAATAGAATTAAAGAATAATACACCGTATAGAAAAGTATATTAGCGCGTATAATCTATAATATTTTTCTAATATATGAAGATGTTACCAAATATAATCTCTAGATGTTAAATTCGTATAATCTTCAGGCATTAAATTGTAACATCTCAGATTTTAAAATATCCAGGCGTCTGTGCAGTTTCAGATGGTACGTCGCATCGTGGCGCGTGTCATATGCATCCGTTCGCATTAAAACAAGTATTAATTAAGTCATAAAATTATTATTAGTGCTGAATCACACGTGATTCAGATTCAGAAAATGGGTAAGTTTATATTTCTTTTCGTTACACATCACTGCCACTTGTACAAGTGCAGAAAATTAGCCTCCTTTACTTTCATTTTTGTAGTCTCATGATAGCCACTTTCCTGCTTATTGTGTTCTTACAAAACTGAAATTTGTTTCCAGTTCTACTTCCGAGCTCGTCTATCAAAATTTTGTATAGGTTTATAAATACGTTTTCAAAAATTATTATATATATTTGATGTTATATAATGGACCAGGCTTCTAATATGGATATTAGATTTTAAAATCTTGGATCATAGGCTTTATTGTCTCAGATTATAAAGTTTAATAATCCAAGATATTATCCTGTAATATCTATTTCTTAATATCTATAGATTGTAGTTCTAATAATCTGGATCGCTGTCCCATAGTTAATAGTCCAAGATTATATCCGGTAACATATTTTTTATTACCGGGTATAATCCATTTTTCTCAGTGTGTATTGTCGTGGTTGTTAATAAACTCATTCCCTGAACTCATTAGTAAAGGAATGAATGTTTCAGCTTGTCATTTTTGGAAATGATAAAAGACCTAAATGACCTGAACTTTCGAAAATTAGACTAATTTGATCATTTTTCATTTTTTTAAAAGGGCACCTAAACCGTAATTCTGACTATATGATGCCCTTAATAAATATTTGCCTTTTTATTTCATAAAAATGTTAATACAAATTGATACAAAACTGATTTGTATTAAAAAAATTAATTTTAGTGAATAGTAATTTTCCGTAAGGACTGACATGTGCACAAAGTTCGTGATATAGATATGCTACTGCTATCGGCACGTTGAAAACGTGCTTCCAAATAAAAGTACGGGGCACGTGCTGAATGCAACGTGCCCGAATTTCAGAGGCAAGGGGCACACGCTAAACTTTGATGAAGAGTTAGCTTATGAGGAATAGGTCAAAGGGGATGAATTGGCGCAAAATAATAATAATTTCAACGTATAATTTAAGCTTGAAATCTTTCTAGGAGTTTGTGTATAAACGTCAGTACATGACAGGGTGGACAAGTTAGAACAAGATAAAGAAATATCTATTTGTGATACAAGTGCGCCAAATAGGCGTTCACAGGTGTAGCGATTGCCTTCGCGCACGTGTGTCACACGCTTTTTTGCAAAAACCACCCGAGAAAATTATTTAGCAGGTTTTTATACTTTACAACCAAAGTGTCGATGCAGTATGATGGTTTTCAGCCAAATTAGTGTATGATTTTTTAAAAGAATTTTCGAAAATATTTTTATTCTGCCGTTGTGCAAAGTAACTTATCTCCAAACCGCAATTGCGCGTCCATTAAGTCTATTCGCCAAATAGATGTTTTTCAAAGTGCACATATGCATCAATTTTATTTTCGCATAGTCTGGTATATTAGGCCATGGAAGTCCTCAATTTCGAGGTACGTGTTGCAAAAAATGTATTTCTAATCTCTATCCGTTAAAGAGATTATCGACAATATAACACACTGAAGACGGCCTAATGGTTTTCTTATACATAGCGGCGTACTTATTTTCAGTAACCTTTTTGAAGGCACTCTGTATGTACAGGGTGTCCCAGTACTCAAGATACATTTTTATATTTTTGAATTCTTCATAAAAAATAAAGTCAAAAATAATAATAAAAGTTTGTTATAAAGTTAATAATTATTGAGTAATTAACAATTAAAGATTAACCAATCAGAAACAAGTGTTAGGTGGACGACACTGCATGTGTCATTGAAGAGAGTGTGTGCTCAAAAAAGTTGAGGCCGTGTAATTTCAAATTTTCAGGATGTTGTGAATGTCAATTGTGCAGCTTCACACGGCAACTGAATGACGAGAGATATTAAATCTTAGAAAATATATTTTCCTTTATAATACACGTTGAATTGTCTTAACTTCCTTCTATTATTTTGAATTCTGTAGAATTCTCCTGAATTCTCTGTATTCTTCTAAATTCTCTGAATTCTTATGAATTCTCTGAAGTCTTCTGAATTCTCTGTATTATTCCTAATTCTCTAAACTCATTTGAATTGTCTGCATTCTTTTACATTTTTTTATCTCTTTGGAATTCACGGAAACCTTTTGAATTCTCTGAATTAATTTGTATTCTCTTAAATAATTCTTTTGAAATTCTCTACATTATTTTGAATTCTGTGAATTCTTTTGAACTCTGTGAATTCTTTTGCGTTCTGTGAATTCTTTTGAATTCTCTAAATTTCTCACAAACAATTAAATTATCTTCAATTGTCTGATTTTCTTATTTTAATTACAATTCAATTATGATTACCCAGTTAATCGTACCTCACTGGTACACGCATGTACGAAAAATTTCCAACTTTCTTTTTCCTGGGTTGCAGTTTTAACTATGCACACACTCCCAAAGAATAATTTTGGAACAACATCCTTACTGATATGTATGCTTTATTTTACTCTAAATATTTTTAACTAATTAGCGAACTTAATTAAAACCGTTGTCAAATGTAGTCGACCAGGATGAAAATTCTACCAAAAAAAAGGTATCTTGGAAATTTTTTATACAATTTTTGGTACGTAATACAAAAAAATATGATTTATACATACACAATCGAAAAAATCTGCCCGCTTCGCGGGCACATTCTCATGGCGCGCTTCGCGCGCGGCTCGCTTCGCTCGCAAGTTTGAGCGCGCCTAGGGCGCGCGACTGTTGGATCTCGCGCTTCGCGCTCGATCATATATTTATCTCGCGCTTCGCGCTCGATTATGTATTCACCTCGCGCTACGCGCTCGGGCGTATTTGCATCGCGCTTTACGCTAGGCTCCTCTAGATTTTTGAACTTCGTGTTCGACTTCGATGAAAAGAAAAAGTTTGTTTGCAAATATTATAAAATTATCAAAACCTCTACATATTAAGTATATATATATATATACCATTAAACCATTTCCCTTTCAGGGTAGGCGTGACACTACCCGATTCGGGTAGTGTTTCTAGGTTTTTCTTGTAGTTATAAATAACTACAAGTGTGGGCTCACCACACCCACGATGTGCCAACAGCACTCATGTTAGTATTCTTGAATGGTCACCCATCCAAGTACTAACCGCGTCCAAGGCTGCTTAACTTCAGTGATCTGACGAGAACTGGGTTTTTCAGCGTGGTATGGCGTGATTGTTAAATTTTCTTTTATTTTAGACTGAAAAGGAACTTTATTTACTCAAGGTTCTATCGACCTTAAGGAACACATTCTCATCCAGACACTCGCGCTTCGCGCTCGATATTTGATTTGAAAATCATTTGAACCGTATGATAGAAACAAAAAAGTTGGAGCGCACTTACGGCGTGCGATTTGGTAAATACACTGAGCGCGCACTTTGTGCTTCGTGTTATATGTTCTTCACATACAAATTACTAAATTTGTATTTGATTTCAAATGGAAAGTAATGATATAATTGAGGCGACAAATTTTATTAGTTAACATTTTATTTTAGCTTGTGCCGTTTATCAAAAAAGTTAATTTTTTCATTTTGAATATATTCTTACCACAAAAATTGATTACGGGTGTGTAAGTCTTTTTTGAATGCACAATTTTTGTTCATTTATATGTTTTCGTACCTTGCATTGTTTTTTCAAAACTTTGATTTTTTTTACTGTCAATGTTATTTTCACGAATAAAACAAAAACCACGCATCCTATCGAAACATGAGTCACAATAAATTTGTACCTCTTCCATGGATGAACAAATTTTGTTTCGGTCATTTTTTCGTAGCTGGTAATATTCGTCTGAAAATTTGATTTTTCTATTTTCAATGCTGTTTTTTACGAATAAAACAAAAACTACGCGTCATATCAAAAAGTGAATGATAAGAAATTTGTAGATCTTTTTTAGGTGCACAATTTTGGTGAGATGATCTTTTCTGGTATCTTGCATAGTTTTACAGCAAAATGGCTTTTTTGATTTTTCATTAATTTTTTGTGCGATCAAAATTTGAATTTTTTATTTTTCGACAAATTCAAAAAGTTGTCATGAAAATATTATAGGGTGTTCAGGAATCAACGTTTTTCTCCTCTTGACTTTTTTTCATATCGTGCGTTTTTCGGCTTAAAATGTTCATTTTCGTTTGTTTTTTGGAATTTTGAAAATGCTATAACTCCAGTAATTTTTTTTTTATCACGAAAAGCCATAAGAATATTTTGTTCGTCATTTTAAGTAATACTAATAACCGTACATAGAATTTTCAAATCTTCCAAAAAAGTGGTCTCAAAAATTTTCAAAATGTGCTCACTTTTTGGATTTTCATCCAAAATAGCTGGTTAACGAACTCGTTCTCTATTTTTCGGCCATAAAAAAGTGTGCCAAAGCTCAATCAAATCTGATCATTTTTTCGAAAGTTATCGTGGCTACAGACAGACAGACAGACAGACAGACAGACAGACAGACTACAGACTACAGACAGACAGACACCTTCGTAAAAATCGTTTTTTCTGACTCAGGAGGTCTCAAA
Source organism: Andricus curvator (assembly GCA_932195095.1). Classification (NCBI taxonomy): domain Eukaryota; kingdom Metazoa; phylum Arthropoda; class Insecta; order Hymenoptera; family Cynipidae; genus Andricus; species Andricus curvator. The sequence continues at coordinate 21,265 of CAKNYM010025775.1, read as the reverse complement.
ACGTGGACATTTGATGAAAACCGACTATGTCAAATTTTACATAAAACCAATACCTTCTCATTAGAATGAGAATGTAAAAACATTGCAAACACTTTTGAAGTTTTAATCGAAGTTTTAATCGCATCATATAGTTTCGTTTCTTACTTCCTAAAATAATTAAAAGTTGCGTAAGTTATGAACATTTAGACATTTTTTCAATCCACGCGAGTCTTCACAGTCTGAACTAGATTCACATTTTCGGCTTCGGAAATCAAAAAGTACTCAAAAAAATATTGAAACTCTCATTTTAATCCCGTGATCGAGTTTGGTACGAGTTTCGTAATTTTTAAACACTTAGCCATTTTTTTAAAGCACTTGAGTGTTTAACGTCATAATTAGACTCCTTTTTTTGCCTTCTTTAATCGAAAAACTTTTTTATCTAATTCATAAGAGTCCGTCGTCAAAGTAAAAACTTCTCTATTTCCTTCCCTGATCAAAAACTACCAAAAAACTTTAAAAATATAAATTTCAAATCTGCGACTGGAAGTGATGCATTATTTTCTAAAAATGAGGCGTGAGTTTCGATAATTCACAAATATGCTTTGACCTTTTTTAAATAATAAGTCTGAGTTTGTCGTCAAATCAAAACCTTGTCTGTTTGTATTCCTTATCGAACAACTACCCAAACAACTTTTAGAACATGAATTTCAATCATGCGAGAGGAAGTGATGCATTATTATTTACACAAAGCGAGAAGAAGTTTCAATGATTGGTAAATTTACTGATTTTTGTCCACTTTTTAAGAATAGATAAGAGTTTGACGTAAAAGTAGAAACTTCTCTTCAGTTGTCTTACCTCATTCGAAAATAACTCCAACAAGTTTCAAAATTTCAATTTCAATCATGCCGCAAGAAGTAATGCATTATTTTCTCAACATCAGGAGAAGTTTAAATAACTCCTAGCTTTGCTGACATTTGGCACCTTTTTTAAAACTGATAAGAGTTAGTCGCCAAAATAATACCTTGTCTATTGTCTTCTCTGGTTGAAAAACTACACAACAAATTTTTAACCCTTATGTATTATGACCCCAGTATGTCAGCTAAGGGTTAAAGCATAATTTGCCATCATGATACCGGAAGCTATGCATTATTTTCTGAAAATCATGAGGAGTGTAAATAATTTCCAACTTCTGTAGCATTTGGCCTATTTTTAAAAAATAGCGACTGGAAGTGATACAGTATTTTTAGAAAGCGAGGAAAAGTTTCAATAGTTCCCAACTTAGCTGATTTTTGGCATCTTTTCTAAAATGGATGAGGGTTTTTCATCAAAGTAAGACCTTTTGCTTGTCTGCCCTGATCGAAAAACGACTGAAAAAAGTTTTAAAAATCCATTTCAATCATGCCACCGCGCGCAATGCATTATTTTCTGAAAATCATGATAATTGTAAATAATTTCCAAACTTCTGTGACATTTGGCCTATTTTTAAATATTAATAAACGTTTTTCGTTAAAATAAAACTTTTTCCGTTTTATTTATTAATCGTAAAACTACCGAAAAAACTTTTAAAACATAAATTTCAACCATGCGATTGAAAGGGGTGACGGACAACTGTGCACGGAGAAACTGTGCACGTTGTTGGATACTGGAAAAACTGTGCACTAGGGTGACCAGAAAAAAACACTTTTGTGTTTTTCAGGAGTGAAGGGCAAATGACGGTAGTTTATACGATTGTAGAAGCCAGATTTTTTTTCTTTTAATTTTAAACAATATTTAGAGGTGGCCCATCGTCTTTGAAGTTCTTATGTAATTAACATGGGCAAACTCAACTTTTTTTTCATTTAAGATTTTAACCACGAAGTTATCCACTTTTTAATTTGAACTTTCAATATGTTGTTCTTGAGGTTCTAAGAATCCTCATAAAAACATTTTTTCAATGAAAAATTCATAAAAAACATTAATTACGGTTGCTTGAAAAGTGCCATTTTCACTGTTTTGTACTGTTTTCAAAGACTAATAACGGCCGTAATAATATACACCTTATACTGAAATTTTGAGAATATTTTCCTCGAAGGTTGAAGATCATATTTTCTAAAAAAGTAGATTAGGAAAAATATAAATAAGCCTGCAATAATGAAAACAAATCTGAGTAAATTTTTGAAATTTGACAGGTCTACGACTTAAGCTGTTTAATTTTCGGGGCGGAGCGCTCATCAGCTCGGCCATAAAAGTCGATCCCAGTGGGTCCTGACACAATAAGCTCATAAAGCAGACCCTTTTTCGGCAAGCGTTCTTTAGCCATATTTCCCTTTTTCAGAAAAGTGAATAATAATAATTCAGGGGACGCTAACTAATCCTGTTATAAAGTCACATCGATGAAAAGAGCTGAGGTTGAACCTTTACGATCGACTCTTCACTTACCGAAATTGTCAGCTTTTGCAATGACAACTTTCAAAGACGATGGGCCACCTCTAAATATTGTTTAAAATTAAAAAAAAAAAATCTGGCTTCTACAATCGCATAAACTACCGTTACTTGCCCGTCACTCCTAAGAAACCCAAAAGTGTTTTTTACTGGTCACCCTACTGTGCACGTGCAAAAATGGGACACACGTGCACAGATAGGAGACTCCCAACTGTGCACGTCGAAATTTAGACGTGCACAGATGGTACCCTCCCAACTGTGCACGTCTCAAATAATACGATCAGATTTCAAAGTTCCAAGTCCACGTGCACAGATGGAATACTCCCAACTGTGCACGTGCACAGATGGTAGACTCTAAACTGTGCACGTCTCAATTTTCGAGGCGTACAACTGTGCACGGAGCAACCGTGCACTTGCCCAACTGTGCATGCCTAAAGCCGCTGGTACAACTGTGCACGTTGTTGGACACTGGCACAACTGTGCACATGCACAGATGGGAGACTCCCAACTGTGCACGTCGAAATTTAGACGTGCACAGATGGTGCCCTAGCTACAGTTCACGCGCACAGATGGAAGACTCCCAACTATGCACGTGCACAGATAGGAGACTCCCAACTGTGCACGTTTCAATTGATACGATCAGGTTTTCAACACAAAAGTCCACGTGCACAGGTGTGATACTCCCGAATGTGCACGCGCACAGATGGAAGACTCCCAACTGTGCACGTTCATTATTATTTTCTCAATCCTAAACCTCGTTTTAATTTTCCAGCGGATTTCTAAACAAGAGCATGAACGCTATTAGAATAAGAAGAAAATATCTCAATTAGGTCAAAAGGTATAGAGGTTTAAAGAAAACAGTTCGAGTTTTTTGAAAAACGAAGACTCGACGTGACATGAAATGACGACATAACACATCAGATGACATGACATGACATTGAATAACATGGCATGACATGACACACGACACACGACACGACACATGACACGGCACATGACACGTCACATGACACGACACATGACAAGACACATGACACGACACATGACATGATATGACGCATGAGAACATGACCTGACCTGACATCACACATGACACATGATACATGAGATTACGCATGACATGACACATGACATGACACGCGATATGATATTTCACATGACATGATATGACACACGATATATGGCATGACATGTGTCATGTCATGTCATGGTACGTGGACTTGTCAGGTGAAAATCTCATAGTATTAATTTAAATGTGCACAGTTCGGAGTATCCCATATGTGCAGGTGGACTTTTGTGTTGACAACCTGATCGTATCAATTGAAACGTGCACAGTTGGGTGTCTCCCATCTCTGCACGTGAACTGTTGCTAGGGTACCCTCTGTGCACGTCTAAATTTCGACGTACACAGTTGGGAGTCTCCCATCTGTGCACGTGAACTGTAGCTAGGGCACCATTTGTGCACGTCTAAATTTCGACGTGCACAGTTGGGAGTCTCCCATCTGTGCACGTACACAGTTGTGACAGTCTCCAACAACGTGCACAGTTGTACCACCGGCCTTAGGCATGCACAGTTGGGCAAGTGCACGGTTGCTCCGTGCACAGTTGTGCGACTCGAAAATTGAGACGTGCACAGTTTGGAGCCTACCATCTGTGCATGTGTACAGTTGGGAGTATTCCATCTGTGCACGTGGACTTGGAACTTTGAAATCTGATCGTATTATTTGAGACGTGCATAGTTGGGAGGGCACCATCTGTGCACGTTGCTTTTAGGCGTGCACAGATGGTGCCCTAGCAACGGTTAGCGTGCACAGATGGTAGACTCCTAACTGTGCACGCCAAAATGTCGACGTGCACAGATGGTACCCTAGCAACAGTTCACGTATACAGATGGGAAACTCCCAACTGTGAACGTCGAAATATAGACGTGCACAGATGGCCGGTGTACAGTTGTGTCGGTGCCCAACAGCGTGCACAGCTGTACCAGTGGCCACCGACGTGAACAGATGGGCTCATGCACAGTTGCTCCGTGCACAGTTGTACCCTTCTCGATTGGAAGTGATGCAGTAATTTTAGAAAGCGAGGAGAAGTTTCAATTGTTCCCAACTTTGCTGGTTTTTCGCAACTTTTAAAAAATAGATTTAGTACTGGGACACCCATCCTAAAAACTGCAATAATTCACTTTAACTTTCTATTTTTGAAAAACAAATAAACTTGACGTTCGTAAAAATAAAATGAGCTCAGTTGGCGATTGCCGGAAAGTTTCCCACTTTAAGCCACTTTATCCAGTTGTTTTGAAATTGTAGAAGACTTCCTTTAGAAGTTATAAATCCATTTTTTTAAATAATAACTGTTCACAAATATAACTTTGATTTGGTTGACAAGGATAAAAGATAAGAGAAGAATTTAATATTTTAGAGTTGAGGATTTTAAAAATCAGTTCAAAGTCTTTCGTACAAGTTCTTTGTCTAGTCACACTGCATTGCTATTTTAGGATAAAACTCTAAACTAATTATTCAAACTACTCATAATGCGGGCTGAAAGTGGTAATTTTATATTTAAAAAGATTTTAGTTTAGTTCGAAATCGATTTATCAACGTTAATTCAAAATGACCGTAAATAATTATCACTATTTTGGCATCATATATATTTTTTTAATGTTCGGTACCGCTCCATATTTTGATTTATCACACTTTAAAATGGGTGAATGTTGCTCGACGCTAAAATCGAAATCAAGTAAATCGTAAGAATAGTCATTTTTCCTATATTTTTAAATATTTCAAAATTTACCAAAATTTATCATTTATCAAAATTTATTCAAGTTTATACTTTATCAATTAAATCAATAAAAATGTGGTCCATCGTATCTGATACTACACATGTATGTTTGGAATTTGTCAAAATGATCTCCAAAAAGCAAGCAACTTTTTTGAAAAATGTAAGACTCCTATTTGAAAAGAGGTGCTGAGACCAATCTGATAATGCATAATGTTTTAAGTAATAATTTGAACAGGATCGATATATTGATCTAATAACTACGATGATCAGAACTTAACACTTTTTATACCTTTATAAAGGCCTATAGTATGCGCCAAAATGTCTTGTCATTATAACTATGATAATAAACTAATTAGAACGTATGATCGAAAAAAAAATTTTTCTTCATTGGAGGAATTTTTTCAAAATCAATTACAACGTTCGAACAGAGGTAAGATTTTTGATTTGATCTAAAACTGAGGAAATAAAAAAAAAATTATTTTATTTGCTGGCAGTGCCGCGTATGAGATTATGGGCTTCGTACAAGCATAGGGGATATTCTCATTCATACATTTTATACATACATACTCTCTTGGGTTACCCTCAATTAAATATATATATTTATATATAATTTTAAAAAAAAGAGTTAAACAACCACCGCAGGGTCCCACTGAGAGCAACTGCCATCTAAAAAAAATGTCAATACCCCCAGTAGAACCGCGGTAAATCACACCTATGGCCACGTCTCACAACCGTGAGATGAGTGGTCACAGGGAAAGACGAAATCATAACGTCAGGCCCGCGAAACCCTCGTGTGCCTTTAGCACACGAAGCGACCCAAGGATGACAGCTTTCTGCATCCATCTCGCAAGTTCCTTGGCATATTTTTGGCACGCGGCGCGCGGGTATGGCTTTAAGGTTACGAACCAGTGATAGTTTCGCACCTCCGAGAGCACCTATCACAAGGACAATTACTTACACCAAATATTTTGGTTACAGTATTTTATTATTATTTTATTATTTGGGTATATATATATATATATATATATGTATAGACTGTACGTTGTCACCTCCGTGTAGTTCACCCTACGTTCTCGCCTCCGCTTTTTTCCGTGAAAATATTTGAAATTTATATGCATATATACGTTGAGGGGGGCCTTCTGATCAGGTTTCTCAAAAGAGGGGTAACAATTTTTCATTTTGGAATTTATATATATTTGTGATACTGGATGTACGAAGTGACCTCCGCTATATATAAGGAAGCGCGTTAGACGTTATACGTACTCACCTCAAGCGGTGTTGCCACGTCTGGGAGGTAGAATTCTTACCTGGCGTCCATGTCTCCCAGGTATCTATGTGATCTGACAATTGATTCATAATCAGAGAACTAAGCTCATTCGAAATATCATTAGTTTAGAAGAAATTATTTTTTAAACAGTTATTTATTATAATATGTCGCTTCAGAGATCTCTCGTAAATTCGTTTTTGGCGGTAATTATGATTTGCTTGCGGTTTTTTAAATTCAAATTTCTACTGATACATTAAATACTAATTTATACTGACAATTATATGCCTAAAGAAATTGTTTAAACAATTTACTATTGTTTTTAGCAATTTTCGCTTAGAATAGAGTTCGGAAGTCGCGTGTTTTTTTTAAATTGCACTTTTTTTCCAATTTTCAATGAGAGCGAGTTGATACATAATTTATGTTGATAAAAAAATTGTTTAACATATTTGTTATTATTGTTAAAGATATTCTCTTCCAATAATGCTAGAAACCGATGTTTTTTCTAAAACTTGTAACTTTTTGTCCACTTATCACTTGAAATGAGTTAATATTCATTTTGGTTCAGAAGAAAATTGTTTAAACAAATTACTATTGTTATTAGCTATCTTCTCTTAGATAAATGCTAGAAAGTTGCAGTTTTCTCTAACATTTTTGACTTTTTTTCTAATTTCTGATTAAAGTAAAGTGATATCCAACCAAATTTAACAAAAATAATTGATCGAACAATTTATTATTATTGCTAATGATATTATCTTTGCTTCATGGTAGAAAGTTGCTGCTTTTCTGAAATTTGCAATTATTTGTCTATTTTTCACCTGGAGTGACCTAATAATCATTTGACTTGAGCAAAAATAATTGTACGAACAAATTATTGTTGTTTATAATTACCTTCATCTATATTATTGCCAGATAGTTGCGGTTTTCTTCTGAAATTTTTAACTTTTTGTCCACTTTAAACTTAGTGAGGTGGTAGAACTAGGTCATTTAATGACTTGTGGAAGTTTTGTTTTACATTACAACAAGAAGTTTATTGTAAAACGTAATAGAAAAATTTGGAGTTGCAAATATTTTAATATTAGCTCCGGAAGGGGAAAGGGGGGGATCCTTCCTGGGAGAAAATGCGTCTCGTCGGAGACAATATACAATTGAGGTTGGTCTAAATTTGTTACCGGAAATTTGTTTCAATACACACAAAAAATACATTTTTTCGGTTTAAAAAAAATGATATTCAGAGGTGTCGCAAGCCCTTGAAGTTTAGTACGTATTTCCCATCAGGAAAAGAGACGTTTTTGTACATTTTATTTAGAATCGTCAATATTAGCTGAATGGAGTTGAAACTCAATACTTCTCTTCACAAATAGCCATAGAATACAAGTCAAATATATTCATTATCAAATATCACCCACCTAAGTCTGTTTTATAGGGTCCCAAAAAAACCCATACGTGAAAAAATGGGTTTTGCGAGTTTTTAGCGCTAATCATGATTTTTTGGGGGTTTTAAACAATGCTAGACAATTCTATTTTGTTTTTAATATTTCATTTTGTGTTCAATTTTCAATTAAAGGCAGTTCAACGAACATAATTTTTCAAATAATTTTTAATTGTTTATAACTATCTGCACTCAGATAAGTGCTAAGAGTAATGCTAGAAAGTTTTTTTTTGTAATCTTGTTTTTGCTTTGACTTTTCAGTGATGAACAAATAACAAGTGAACCTCAACAAAAATAATTTTTGAAATGATATTTTACTTTTTTAAGTGAATTATTTTTGCTCTTTTCGCAATGTTTGAAAAAATTATTAACAAAAAAGCTATCTTACACAAGAGAGACAAACAAGGAATGAAATAGAGTAGGTGGGAGGACTAGGTCTGCATATGACTTGTAACAATTTTGTGTTCAATTATAACCAAAAGTTCATTGCAGAGCGTAGAAGAAAAATTTGTAATTGAACATATTTTGATATCAGACCCCCCCCCCCCCCAGCAAAATATACTCACGAAAAAAAAAGATTGTTCAAAATATGTTTTTCTCTCATGTTTATATAGTATTCGTTCATAACTAACAAGGCAAAGCAAAGTCAACCATTTCAGAAAAAAACCGGAACTTTCTAACACTTATCTGAGAGGAGATAGTTTTTAAAAATAGTAAATTGTTTAAACAACTATTTTCATTAACTTGCATTGATTATCACATCACTAAGTGAAGGGTGCCAAAAAGTTAAAAATTTCAGGAAAAAAGCGCAACTATCTGACATTAATATATATGATATTAATATAGTTTTTAAACTAGAATGAAAAGATCTATCAGAGTAGAAAAGAACATGTAAAATTTCTCTGTTGTTTTAGATACTGCACATATCGATTTTTTCCTCTCGATAAATTCTTGATAAAGGGCATCACAGGTTTTGAAAGTTCAAATACTCCCATCTTTAGAATGAAATTTTCTTTAAATTTGTGAAATACGTGTCGTCTAAAATCCTTTAAAAAAAAAACATATTTCTTGCAAAAATGATTCTATGCCTTGAGCATGCACAGCCTGCCCGTCTGGAAATTAATTCAGCCAACTAAAATAATGATACAATATTACATACATATTGAAAATGGTAATTTAGTTACACTATCAAATCATTTAAAATTGCAAAATTTGCTGAGTTGTTTGGTTTCAATGTTAAATACAAATATTTTCTGCTTTTTTCCAATTTAAATGGTGCAATTTAAAAAATTGGAAGCATAGCGATCTTCTTTTGCATTATATTTAAAAATATCCAACGTAATAATATTTAAACTTTTAGTTGAAGATTTTCACGAATGAATCATTTCAAATATATTTGATTGGAAGATTCAAAGAATGAATAATGATTCTGAATGAAGTGTTGAAAGCTAAACGATTTATATTTAAAAAGTTAGAAATTATATGTTACTTAGAATCAAAACAGATGCAAATTGTTTGATATGGAATTGAGACCTTGGTAATTGAATAAATTGTTTGAATTCTGACTGGTTAAAATTTTAGAGTTTCCAATTCTCATGTTGAACGCTGAATTTTCCATCTTTCTCTTTCAACAGTATTAATTTTGCAATTGAAATTGAATTGTTGAAATTTATAAAAGTATAGTTGACAATTTGCAGAATATTAATTTTGGGACGATTTTAATGTACTTGAAACAATTTAAAATTTAAAGGTGAAGAGTATAAAAACGTTATAATATCGCAATTCTAAGTAATTGAAAATTGAATCAGTTCTAAATGATTTGAGATTTGCTCAATTTTCAACGCTCCGTATTAGAAATGTTTTTATTTTTATTGTTGCGTACTCAAAATTTCTTCATTTCTTACATTTTTTTAGAATAATTCAATTGTAAAAGTCTATATAATTGAAAATTTTTTCAGCTTATACTAACAATTTGAAATTCTGAAATTTCAGAAGCTTTGACTTTGAACGATTCAATTCAGTTTATCAGTTTTTAATTGTAGAATTATAATCAGTTTTAATTTTGGATTGTTGAAATTCCAAAGTTTAAAATTTTTAATTATTATTATTCGAACGCTTCGAATGATAAATAACACAACTCGATTTTAGTTGAATTTAACATGATCCAACTTTAAAAATAGATTTTTCAATTATGAACGCTTTGAAGTAGTACTGATACGACAAAAACTCCTTTCTAATGAAACTGTCCAATTTTGAAAACTTTCTTTCAAAATTTTACTATTTTTAGAGCATCTGATGAAAAATTTCCCAATTCAAAGTTATTCAATTCTAAACGCTCTTATTAAGAAGTGATACAAGTTAAATTCTTTTCTATTACATTAGAAATATTGTGCTTTTGTCCAAATTTCACCTAGGTCATCTAAAATTGTTTGATTTGGAACGTATTTAATTTAGAATAGTTTAATATATACCTTTTTTTAATTCCAAATGCTTCTAATCAGGAATGATGAATTATTGTTTCGGAAAATTGTTGATACCTTGATATTTGAAGAAATTTATTAACGTATTTTGGAATTTTTTCAATGTTATGAAATAAAAATCCAGGCATTTACAGCCAGTTCATAAAAAATGCACGTTCCCTCTTGAAATATTTTTGAAAAGTTTTCGCTGATTGCCTCAAATAACATCTCCAAAGTTTTCAGTATATAAATATATAAATAGTACCAACGGCTAATATAACACAAATTTATTCATAATACTTCAAATTCATCTATTCTTTATTTCCATCTTAGGCTTTGGGTTATAAGACATTTTCGATTTTCTTTTCGACAACAGATCCTTCAGAATTGCACTATTTTAATTTGTAACACTTATTGGCTAAACATTTTGAAGAGAACATTCGAAATAAAATATTTTCAAATTAGAATATTCAAAAATGAAGAAATCTACATTTCAATCGTATACTGACTACTGTTGCAAATTTGTATAATTTCCAAACAGAAGCCTCAATAATTCTTGATATATTTCAACTTGAATATCGCTTAAAAATTGAATATATTATGTTGAAAGAGTGCTAAAATCATCAATTTGAGAAAAAAGTAATTTTCTTTATTACTAAATATATATCATCCATTATTCAGTTTTATAGTATACGCTAAACAAATAGAAATTAGAAGGATGATCTACGAATATTAGGGGGTTAAACCTAGATATTAAAATTTAAAAATTAAATTAAATTTTAATTTTTTTCCAAACTAAATTTAATCAAATAAAATAATTTTAAATTAAATTAATTGAATTCAAAAAATTTTCAAATCCATAGTTTGAAACAGAATATACTGTTGGAACTCGATTTGAACAAAACAATAGGTACCCAATAGGGCTGTTGTTTTTCCTTTCGGAAGGTGCAATATTTCAGGTGCAGTTTATGGCGAGGGGGAAGGGTTCCGGCATGAAGGCGACATTGCCACCTCAGGTAGTGCACCTGTCTCTTCAAAAGTGTCTAAATTTCTGGGACACGATGGCGACGAAATTATACCTACCTTTTTAAACCATCTTCAGTCTAGAGGGATTTGTGAGATTCGCCATATATCCGAACCTATTAATTTCTATTTACTACTTTTTACGGTAAGCTCGGTAAATAATAAAATTCTTCTCCAATTTAGCAGTAGAGTGGGTCCAAAATAAATACTTTTGGAATTTGATATCGCTACAATGCGTAAAATTAGCGTATTAGGGTTCTAAAAAAGTATAATTAATTTGAAATCGATCCACGTGCAGTTTGGTTACCTATGCTCGAAAAAAAGGTTAAAAAATTTTCTTATTTGCAGAGTTTTAGACTTTTCTTGAGGTTTATATTTCTTTGCATACCTAAATTTCAGAAAAATCTTCTCAATTTTTTGGAGATTCAAATCAATCATTTTTCTGAAAAAAAATTTCCATTTACTTTTCAAAATGTTGATTTTGGTATTTAATGAAATAATCTTTATAACTTGTGGATCAAACATTCTTCTGAACACGTGTAAGGGTTTTGAAATGTAAATTCACAATACCCACTAGTCGAAATTAGAATAAAAGTAATTGTTTATTTTATTTTTTTTATTCCTGGGCCTTGTCGATTTTTTTCTGGAGTATTTCTATGCTTACAAATTCCTGACATGCTCAAGAAAATTATAAAATCACAAGTGAAGTTGATAATTCTATTAAATAACAAATTCCAAATTTATGAAGACCACTGTAATTGTAATTTCGACTTCTGAGTCTAGCGCATTTTTTTCTAGTGTATTACTAATTTAAAAAACTCCAAACATAGAAAAAAAATTCTAAAATCACAAGTGAAAAAATGTATCATGTCGAATAACAAATTCCAAAATTTTAAAAATGACTGTGAATCTCATTTCGACTCCTAGATCTTGTGGATTTCTTTCTAGTGCATTTCTATATTTAAAAAGTCCATACATGCTCGAAAAAATCTTTAAACCAAATCTTCTAAAGATAATTTCACTAAATACCAAACACAACATTTTAAACATTGGCTATTTTACCAATTTTGACTCCTGAGGCTTCAGGCCAGTGGAATTAGACATAAAAATTGAGTCAATTTAGAAAAATTCCGAAGTTCTTCAAAAAAAAGGTACATTTGTGTTTTTATATGTTTAACGTGGTCGGGTCGCCATTTTGTTTCAAAAAATTAACTTTCAAAGTTTTCCCCCCATTTCTCCACGAAAATTCAAAACATTTTGCAAACTTGAGTAACTATAAGCTCAGTCTCTATCCTGTATTAAATTTTCAAAACGTTCTTGATGCGGCAACATTGTTAATTATAAAGAAATTAACATTTTGTTAATCACTCCTGAGCGAAAATACCGAAGGTTATTCACAATGGTGTTTCTTCTTTTTTTCCATTGAAAAGAAACTATTGTATGATTTGCAAAACTAAATACATAACGCAAATTATCGTTTTTAATATAATTGTTACATTTTTTGCAATTCGACTCCTAGAATTTCAGCGAAAATTGCGAAGATTGCGTTTTTGGGTAGAAAATGTTAGGAGTGTCGTGATCTAAAAATTATCAAATTTAAAAAACGTTGTTTGGCCGGCAAAAATATTAAAGTTGCAATTGAACAAATTAGTTACTTTTGTAATCTAGCGAAAAATTACAAACATTTTGCAAATCGCACTGAGTGATAAATAACTTATTACCAACGTCATATTATATTTGGAATTTATTTACAACTTGGCAATTTGACTCATAAAATTCCTGCGACAACAGCAAATGTTGCGTTTTCGGGTAGCAAATGTTGGAAATGTCAAAATCTTAGAAATATTAAATTTGCAAAACTTTGCACGACCCTTTTGGGAAAATTTCGTGGCAGTCTTGAATCATGCTGAAGCCAGTACAGTTTTTCTCAAGCCTGTCTATTCACGCAAAACTAGCCTGGCGCTACACTGGCGCTGTCTAGTTTTGCTGGGTGCTGGATTTAAACCTTTTTGCTGTCTAGTCCTAGTCTTGGCGCTATCTAGGAGTTCGTTACGAATTTGAATATATAAAGATTGTTCCGATTTCAGCTAGTTTCTAGATAGAATCACGGTTTGGACTCAAGCAAAAATTACAGAGGTGAATTCAGAAAATAATCATTTTTGAATAAAAGATTGAAGAAATTACAATACGCAATTGCACAGATGCTCCAGCAATAATTAATTGTACACTTTTACATATTTAAGATAGTAAGCAATAATTGTGGAAGGTGATCGAAATCTTAATACAAGAACTGTATTTTTAAAAACGATTTTTTTAAGAATGTTCAAAAACATTTTCTTTTAATTGAATCATAGGTATAGCAGAGTTTTAATAAATTTTTATTAAATTTATAATAATTATAATATGTATAATGCTATGTATAATATTGACGATATTCCAAAAAATCAAATATTATTATAAATGACTCATTTAATTTATTGTAATTATTTATTTATTGCGTGAAGGATAATTAAGCCTAACGTATTAATTATTTTAAATAATAAACAATCATCATTTCATAGTCTAATCGCAAGTCAAATCATACAAACGCTATTATTCTCAATGATTTATTCACACATCAAGCACTTTGAATGTTTAAAAATTGTACATGTTTTATTGAATTAATATTGGGATGTAATGAATTGAATTGCATATCCGACAGAATGGAAGAAAATATAACTTTTAGATGGCCGAGGTATTAAGGCGACGGGACAAAGTTACAACAATATAATAGGAAGTTACATCAGAAGTTCGACATCCGGCGTATGTACAAGAGATTTGCGGAAACTCATTTCTTCTTTTTTTTTGTTTACAAAAACTTTTTTATATTTTCAATCAACTGGAAAATCTATATATTGGACTTTTATCGTATAAAAAATAATTGTATTATTTAATTGTTCATTTTTTTTTATCAAAATAGCCGATCTGTCTAGAGACTAGTCGATCCGAGCGTTACATCCCAGTCTAGTCACTGGACAGTCAGCCTGTGGCGCGCCAGTGTGGACTCAAGGCGGACGAGACAGAAACAATTCAGCGCCACCAAATTTTTTCAAACGAGTACCGACAACAATATTGAAATTACAATTTAAAAAATTAGGTACTTTGTTAAACTAGCCAAAAAATACAAACATTTCAAGTCCCGGAAGTTGGAATCACAACATTGTCATATCGATATGGGCGCTATGTTATAAGTGAGTGCTTATTTTTTGCTAATTTATGCTGCAGAAAAAAATTTTGTGCCCGGTAATTTTGGTGAAAAATATGTAGTCATGCTATGTTAAGTGCTCCTCTATTCGTGCTATGCACAAAATCCGGGCACTTTTTTTTTAACAAAAACGTGTAGACATGCTGGATTCAGATGACTCTTGTATGTGACACTCGGCAACTATAAGTGGAATCACATTGTACTTGGCGCAGGAATTCAGTGCTTATTTAGTGCTCATATACACGGAGAAAAATGGATGTTTAAACGTAACATCTAGATCTTCAGGGTTAACATATTTTATGTTTAACTATAGGACAGCAATCTAGATGTTCAAAGTTAGGATCTGTAGATATTAAAAACTGAGATGTTACTCTGAAACATCCAAAATGTTCAACCTGAAATATCCGAAATATTACATGTATGGTTATGGCAACTCACGGCTGTAAATATTTGAGGAATTTACTTATTTCTGAGCATTTAAGGAATTAATTGATAACTTATTTGTGAATTTAATACTAAACTTGAATTTTCGTACATGAACGAAAAACAGATACAGGGTATGAAATGCCGATCAGATAATACATTCAGTCTAGCTGAGGTTATGTTTAATATTTTTAATTCAAAATAAAAAATAAAAACGGGGTAAGTCAAATGTTCAAAGGTGTTCGAGTCAATATAACCTCAAACTTAAGAACATTGTTCCGTCCTGTTATACAACTTTAATTAAGGATAGCTAATTTTGATTCTTTGAAGATGTTCAAAAATTGTAATATTCCATAATTGTAATATCGAAATTATATAGCCGTCAAATATAGTCGTGAAATTCGAATGCGCAATGCGCATGCGTTCAGATGATTTTAACATCTGAATATGTTCCAGTTTAACATAAAAATATTTTTACGCCTAATATCTCAAAAAGATAGTAGATGTTTGGCATGAATATCT
The DNA here is from genome assembly GCA_932195095.1 of Andricus curvator. NCBI lineage: Eukaryota > Metazoa > Arthropoda > Insecta > Hymenoptera > Cynipidae > Andricus > Andricus curvator. The sequence goes on along the minus strand of CAKNYM010025775.1, from coordinate 5,720 downwards.
GCATGTTAGGCGGAACAATCTTACCCTTTGAACATCTACATTTAAACATCCATTTTTGTCCGTGTATGCCGCAAAAACTAAATTTTGTGCCTGGTAATTTTAGTTAAAAACCTGTATTAATGCTAACTTCAGCTAAAGCCACAACTCAGCATGTGAAACTCGACAACTATTAGTGATATAATATTTCGGTCATTTGAATGTTGAAAACTTGAATTACGTATAGTTGCCATGAAATAATAATAAACGTGATATCATTTCCATATAAGTTTCAGATATCACGCAGTCCTTTGAAAACATAGAATCGCACATGAGGATTATTCAATTGGACGGTTTCATAATCCATTATCATGAAAGAAATCTAAAAAAGAGAGAACTCATGGAGCACTCATGGAGTGAAAAGATTTTTTTTATCAATAATTGATTGGACATTCCAGTATTTTTTCTTTAGAATACGTATCTGAAGGCGAAAATGTTCTATCTTCTCGCGTTTTTCATAAAAACAGGTTTAAAAAGCGAAAATGACCTGATGTTTACGCAACATGGTTTTTTGTTTTTTATGTGACACTGAACATTGAATTTTGAACATCTCCGAAAATATTGCTACTACGAAATAAATAATGTAAAATTTCTGAATCAGTGCCAAAAAATACATAAATAAATGCCATAAAAGTCAAATAAATAAGAATTTTATATTTTTTTGTGACGTACTGTAATACAATATAAATTATTAATAATAAAATTATTTTTTTAAATCTGCACGCTGCATGGGTGCGCTTCTTTTAGGTCTCGCGCTTTGCGCTCAGTCTTTGTTCTTCCGCCGCGTTTGTGCATAAACCGTTTACAATTACAGATCGAACCTTTAAGATCTGTAATTTGGTGATTGCGCCCGGGACTTCTGTTTTGCGTGAAAGTGTTTGCCGTTAAGAATTTCACTGTACCTAGCTTGTGTCGCTTTTTCATAAATTCAAATTTGTGGTTTTTAATGTAATTTGTTGCCATTAAAACGCAATTTACGAGCCTCATCAAAAACTGATTAGAGAAAATTTCTAGATTTTATTTAGGCAAAAAATTTAACATTCAGCATTTAATTCGATCTTGCGTCATTATTCCAACAATTAAAATCTTTCTTTTCAATGTTATTTTTCACAATGAAAATAAAAGCAAGTATTATGTTATAAACGCGAATTATTGGCATTCCTGAATGCTTTGGCCTATAAGATAATTTTGAACATCCACCTCTGAACATACTTGTTATATTTATTTATTCTTATTTATAAATGTACAGAAATGGGTATTCACATTTTATTAGTTAGTTCATATCATCAAGTAAATGCTATTACTTTGCGATAAAAAAAGATAATAATTCTTCGAACCAGTAAAAATTGTTTGAACAATTGGCTGTAGGTTAAAAAATCCATGAAGTAAGCGAAAGTAATGAAACTTATTAAAATTAAATTAATAATTTTAATCATGTTCCGATCACCTTACACTGATAGAAATTTCTATAGCGATTTTACTATAAATGTAATGGAAGCAATATGCATATATGTGTAGTAAATTTAATATATCATCATCTTGTAAAATTAATATGCATGTATAGTAAAACAAAGTGCGTGAAAGTTAAAAGTTCTTTGATGCACACAAATCTTGTCAAATATTTAATACTAAATTAATAACCTACAATTCATCGACTAAATTCATATTTATATTCAAAGTGCAACGTACGGGTGGGATTTTCTTCAAAATTCACTGTAAATGTTAGAATTTTAACGAAAAAACCGCTGCTTTTAGGTTAGGTCTCTTATTTATTCGCTTAATTGAACTTTTCCACCTGAAACCCAGTATATTTCATGTTTAACTAGAAGAAAGCATTATGCTTTATTATTAAGAATTGAAAATTACTGCCAAATTAATTTTAATTTGTGTAGAGTAAAATTACCTAAATTTTTAAGAGTTGAAAAGTATACATGTATATCAAATTCACTATGCAGCCTCTCAATTACTATTTCATAGACCGAGTTTTTAGATTTACTATACAAATGAATAGTAAATGTATATTAAAATTGCAAACATTGTTAACACTGTACAAAAATGATTGAAAAGAATATTCACTTTAAAAAAATGTTCACGCAATTCATGAATTGTATATTGTTACTCGTTTTTTTCAAAGGTTTCCTTTTTTTCTACACCGGCAGTTATTTAATTGCTTTCGAAAACTTTTTCAGAGAAACGAGAAACCTTCAAAAAACCTCAAAAATTATATATAATGCAATGTATTCGTGCCACATTAATAATCTAATAAAAAAACAGTAAATCTATTACAAACTGTATAGCACCCTTCAATAGTAAGAGAAAATCCTCGTGCAACACATTGAGAATTTAATCTGGGGAATAAATAAAAAAATATCAGTTTGTTTATCATTATCAATGTTTCAGGGTAGTAAACAGTTTGCAAATCTAATATGATGTTAGCACTAAGTTAATTATCACTCAGTACGATTAGCGCAACGTTTTGCAAATTTAATATTTGTTAGATTTCGACTCGGAAGTGATAAACAAAATAATAATTCGTTTATAATTCATAACGTTTCCAATTGGAAACAGTTTGCAAATGTAATATGATGTTGGTAATAAGTTGTTTATCACTTAATACGATTTGTAAAATGTTTGTAATTTTTCGCTAGTTTATAAAAGTAACTGATTTGCTTAATTGCAATTTTATTATTATTTCCGGCAAGTGATTCACATCGACACGAGAAACTCAACTGTTTCACTCGACGTCGTTCGTTATCAGCCCCTTTTTCGAACGATCATCTCGTGTATTCATTTGTTAAATTTCGAATCGTATCGTCTCATTTTTCGAAAGACATCGAACGAGGTCCTTGAAAATAATCGAGAAACGTCACTTGTGACAGCCTTTCAGTGACAGAGCTCTGCTGCCAAAGATTATTTGGATTTAACGTTTAATTTAGCGTTAAATCTGTTCATCTTAAATTTTTAATTTAACGATTAAACACAATCTGGAGAAGGATGGCAGAAGATACAAGCTATGTAGGGAAAAGAAAATCTACGGGGTGGATACATATCTAATTTTAAATAAGGAACAATACTGAAAAATAATACAAATACTAATAATAATGTATTCTAAGTAAAATCTAAAATAAGAAACTTATATAAACAATAAGAATTATCATTCGAAATTCATTTGAGATATATTTTTGAATATATTATATAATTCAATCTTCTGAGTAATGAACTGATGACTGATGACGATTCATCTGAATCGAAATCAGTGACAAAAAGAAGGAGAAAGGAAGTTCTAGGAAGTATTTTTGAATGCGGATACACGGATAAAAAGAAGTTCGCGAAATGTAAGGCTTGCTCTGCACAAAAGTTGGAAATGATAGTGCAGACCAGCAGCCAAAAGAAGTATTATTGATAAGCATTTAAACATAATATAATCAAAATTTTACATTCTATCACTTTTAGCAAGAAATTCAATAATTTTAAAATGCATTTTGGATAATTTTTCAATTTCAATAAATTTCAAACAAATTTATATTTTTCAAAGAAATGAGAAGCCGAAAAATTAATTTGTACTCTCTTTGAAGCCTGTTTTAATGGAAATATGATTTTTGTAAGAATCTTAGAAAACATTACTTTCAATGAAATAAATCTTTTTTTGACAAAAAAAAGTAGTAAGCCACTTTCTACATTATTATTTTCATACAGTAAATCGAAGATTAATATTATTAGTTTGAAACTAGCTGTGATTTCGATCTCGAGTGTTTCCACTTTGTATTTATAATTATATGGTGCTCATTTCACGAGCACTTTGCTTCCCGTTAGAAAATATATTTGCTTCCTCATAGAGGAAGCATTAGTTATTTTTTCAATAATATACAAACCAAAGTCTTCATTTGCTCAATTTAAAGATAGAAATTTACAAAAAATACAAAATTACAAAATAATACAAAAAATGTTTTACATACAAAGACAAATCAGACAAATCAAATCTTGTTTTCGAAATAATAATTTTTCGAGCTGGAAAAGGGAAAGGAAAAGTTCTCTCGCGCCCTATCCCTTTCCCAGCTTTATGATTTCCTTACAAAAATGGCCAGAATTACTCTATTTGAGAATTTATGATCAAGAAGTATTTTCTATTCCTGCGTCAACTTTGAATTATGTCGATGAAAAAAGTTTTTCTGTTTAAAACTGATGATTCAGATATTATAAATGAGCATAACTTGACAAATCTTCAATAAAGTGTATTATTATTACAGATCAATCGATGCGCTTCGAATCAAGGAATATTCTCCGTTCTTGCATTAATTTTGAATTATGTTATTGAAAAAAGTTTTACTATGAAAAGCCGTGCTTTCAAATATTATGCATTACCATAACTTCCTACTCTTCAGTAAAATGTATCAATGTTATAAGTCAATCGATTCGTCTTGAATGAACACAACTTTTCTATTCACACATCAACTTTAAATTACGAGAATGAGAAAACTTTTACTATAAAGAATGATTTGAAAAATATATAAATTACTATAACTTCCCTACTCTTCAATGAAATGTATTGATATGGAAGGTCAATCGATTCGTCTCAAACCAAGGAATCTTTCATATTGTTGCATCAACTTTGAGTTATGTTGAAGAAAAAAGATTTACTTTAAAAAACCGTATTTTCAAATATTATGCATTACCATAGTTTCCTTACTCTTCAATGAAATGTATTAATATTATAGGTCAATCGATTCGTCTCGAATCAACACATCTTTTCTGTTCTTGAATCAACTTTGAATTATGTGAATGAAAAAAGTTCAACTATAAAAAACCGATTTTGAAAATATAGGTATAAATAACCATAACTTCCCTACTCTTTGATGAAATTTATTAATTTAATATGTCAATTGATTCGTCTCGAACCAAGGAATCTTTTATATTCTTGCATCAGCTTTGAATTATGCGAATAAAGAAAGTTTTCTATGAAAATCCGATTTTTAACATATTATTGAGTGCTAAAAAGAATGCAATATATATTTTTAAAAATCCTTTGGTCAGTTTTAAGATATTAGTGAGGAAAATAAGCCCTCCATATTTCATCGAATTATCTGCAACCGTTTTCTAGTTATCGTGTTCACAAAAAAGCGTGACATGCACACACACATCCACACACACACACATCCGGACAATTGCTTAGAACATTGTATTAGATAAATAAATTAGGGAGGGTTAAATTGAATTAATTTAAAAATTTTGGAAAATGTTACCATTACAAAGCTTCCTCTACGAGGAAGCAAAAAGGAAATTCAGTCTCTCAAGACGAAAAATGTTACTTTTTCTAAATTTAACAACAAAATAAAGTAGCATTTAGACCGAATACATTCTAAATCGGAAAGGCTGTAAAGCGTGCATGCTGAAGTCACAAAATCGTTTCGAAACATAATATTTAGTTGTGCCACTTGAAAAATTAGGAAAAATAGTTTCTTAGACCTTTTCTTCATCTTGCCTCTTTTTCAAAATGTTCGCTTAAGTTATTATTATTCAAATCGGCTGTAGTTGTATTTTTCTCAATTGAATGACATTAAAACAATTAAAACATTCTTACTGGTCATGTTGATATAATATTATTTTTTTCCAATGGGCTACAATTGTTTTTTTTAAATTAAATTCAATTGGAGCAATTAAAACATTATATTTTGTAATATTTTCTA
>CAKNYM010025774.1:0-21327 GCA_932195095.1 Andricus curvator | reverse complement strand
TGTATTTGTTCAGAAATCGCACAATTGTGCAGTTAATCCAATTTTATTGCGTAACCGTTGATAATACGTCTACAACTGTTAGAACCTTTTCTGTGCACTATAAAATTGTGAAAAGTTTTTAACATAACCATTTTAGACCTTAAATCAACCGTTCTCGAGTTCTTTAAAAAAACATGTTATTGTTTAACACTTTCCATCATGGCGGCCGTTGCCGTACACATATGGTTGGGGACTTTTTACAGTATCTTTATAAAGTCATCCCCAACGTATTCGTGAAAAAAATTCTACATTTCTGCATTCGTTTTTTAAATCCTTCATTGACTAGACTATGGGCTACAGTATGAAAGAGCAATATGTGGCAGTAGTAGGGGAACTGGCGTCAGCGGTACTAGCGAGACCGAATACTCATCCGAATGTGCCGAGGCGGAGTCGGTTGCAGGAGAGGAGGCTCATTTCGAAAAATGTCTTAAAGAACAAGAAATTTTATTTCGTACAGCATGAAATCCTGACATTAAAGCAGCAATAATTAAAAGATTTACCCGCACCCTGAAAGGAAGTATGTGGCGTTTCTTTACTCACATAAACACGAAACGATACATTGACGTTTTACCATTGACAATGCAGCACAAGCTTGGTTCAATATTGCTAGTAGACTTAAGTCTCGTGTACGAAAAGCTAAATACAGAGTTGGAGACCTTGTACGTATTAGTAGAGCTAAAGCTGCCTTTGGGAAGGGTTATAAGAGAGGTTCCCAGATAGTAAACGTGCGGGGCACGTTACTCGCACGGCATGCGGGGCACGCGGTGCGTGCTGGATGCGAGGCATATGGGTCGCACTTTGTGAGGGGCACGTACGTGCGAGGCATATGCTACGCACTTTATGATAGGCACGATGTGCGGCGCATGTGTGTCGCAGTTTGTGAGGGTCATTATATACATGATATATAAGTAATAAGCACATTTTTTGATAATATTAGTATAGTAAACTATTATTATTGTAATGAAATTTTTAAAAATATTAATTATTATTATAATTAAAGATTAAATTAATTGATATTGTAAAAATTGTTTATATACAAAAATTAAAAAATTCCCGATTTTATAATAAGAATCAATGAGGAAATTAGTAAGAATGATTGAATGCATGGTTGTATAGTTTCAACGTACAATATGCATTTTATTTATTTTAAAACTATCATTTCCAACTTTAATCGACTATGCAAATAATTTCAATTAGCCTTTTGTCAATTTGAATTTAAAATTAAGTAAATAAAAAAATTAAATTTTTGGTATAATTTCTACATTACATATTCATTTATGTTTATAACTTCAATTTGTGCTTTTAATTTCAAGTTTAACATTAAATTGAGTTTAAAATGTAATTTAAAATCAATGTTTAAAAAATTTGTTCTGTAATTTAAAAAATGCTATATTTAAAATCTGCGCGCATTAGCTGAATAATATACGGCGCAGACCGCGTGGCGTCGGTCGGTCGAACGGGATTGGCCGACGCGCCGTAACAGCTGTTGTCGACTTCCGTATCAGATCCTGAAGTTTGTCATATTAAATATTACAGTTATGTAAATGCGTGCGTTTTACTGTTAGTATCGTTAAGGGCATTTTTTGCTTTCGATATTTGCATGTTTGTACCCAAAATAATAAATATCTTTCGCTGAAGCTTTGAGGAACGCGAAAACGGATATAAATAGCCTATTTCTGTTTTGAATAATTAAAAACAGTTAATTTCTGTTCAATCTTGTTTTTTTTTTATTATTCAAACAACAAATATTAGCATGTTTGTGTCCAAAATAATATATATCCTTCGCTGAAACTTTAATAAGAGACGTGAAGACGGTTATAAACAGTTTATTTTTGGTTTAAATAATTAAAAAAAGGTAATTTTTATTTTAGGTCATCATTTTTTTTATTATTTAAACGAAACATATACTTTTTACCTACGTCTTTATGTTTTCTGTCAGTTTTATGTGCCTGTATCTTGTAGTTGCAGCGAAAAATATTTATTATTGTTGATACAAACATGCGGAAACTGAATTGCTAATGCGCAACTAAAATGTATAAATATTCCTTCCACCCATAATAAAAAGTATGTTCATGATAAATTACCTGCTGTTTATTTAAAAATATCAATGCAAATATTTTCTGTACCCTCTAAAAATCCTAAATGTGTGCACGCACCATACCCGCACCGGCACGCATGACGTGCGACCCTCACGACGTGCGACACACCTATCACGCATATGAGGACGCAGCTGTGTCATCCCCTGCGCGTACGTCGTGCGAGAAAATCCGCACGTGGTGCGACGCACGTGCGTCGCAACGTGCTCGCACTTTGCTATCTGGGTTGTTCCGATGAATTGTTAAAAATTGTACGCATAGACTCAAAACGATAACCTCCTGTGTATATTTTACATGATTTGGAACACGAAGAAATTAATGGATTCTTTTACCAAGAAGAGTTGGGTAGAGTGCAAAAAGACGCATCTACAGAACTATTTCAGGTTAATGAAGTTTTAAAAGAGAATGATCGTGGAGAAAACAAGCAATATTTTGTTAGTTGGATTGAATATCCATATAAATTTAATTCGTGGATACCAGCTGCCAACTTGGAAAACATCGTTTAATCATGAAGGATCATTTTTATGTAGTGCTACCTAGTAATAGTAGTATGCAGTATTTTCCAGAAAATACTACGACTCATTTTATTACTCAATTACCACAGCAAATGGACCTTATTGGAAACTGGTCCGTTGCTTTAACCTAGCGTTTCCCAAAGTATTACCGCGGGTAGAGTACCCTACCGCCGGTAGGTGGATGCCACCCCAGGCCCGGTAGCTCGGCAGGCTCTGAGGCAGCCTCCCCGCTGCGAGCAGACGGCTACTTTCGTATACTTGCCACGAATAACCCTTTCTTTGTTATGAAATTAAGACCTGTTACAATAACGAAAATTATAAAGGCATGGCTCAATTAAATTTCAATAAGCTGAATGAATTTCGTGATATAATTTAAAAAAAGGGAAAAAAACTTCTTGAAGATCGGTTAATATCTGCACTGATGAAGGAAACATTTACAAATCTTGTGAATATATAAATGGGACCTCTCAGTGTAACAAAAGTGCGATAACTTTTGAAGTTATTATCCGATTTTCTTGTATCGTTTTTCAACGTTTTTGTCGTAATCTAACAAATCGAACGCAGCCTATTAAAGTTTAATTTATCATTATTTTACCAAATTTTCATTTTCCTCAACCGGCTCTAATTCTCTAACAATGGGAAGGTCGCGCTAAGCAGGCACCCGCGTCCGAGTGACAGGCGTCCAGTGTCTCTCTTGGATTCCAGTATTGTGCAAAAATTTGAGGGTGGCGACCCTGCCGCTCCCCAGAAAGTGCGAAAAAAGTTTGGGAAACGCTGCTTTAAGCGAGCAGCGGGCTTATGAATTATGTAAATTTGTTTTCCAATTCAGGAGTACTCAACCAAACAAGTAGAATAAATCCAAGTGTAAACATTACAATAATTCCCGGAAAGGATTTAGAAGACAAGGATTTAAAGGCAGTATCAAGTGCTATTATTCCGGATATGTATACAAACATTGAAGAATTACTTGAAGAAATAAATTCGAGTGTAGATGTAGGTATAACTGGACATTTGAAGTTTGCTCGTACGAGAGGTGGACATGTTAAAGCTGGACAATATGTGACTGATTTCATAATGCTAGTAAAATGATCAAAACAGTGGACAAGGAAAAATCCACTCTAAGTCCTCTTTCAGCTTCTCTCAGTAAAGATATTTACCTAATATGATGTTTGTTTACATGGACATTTGTGAACCTTATATCACAGGTGATATAGCGACACCCTTATTACGTATAGTTCCAATAGAAACAGAGCGTTATACGTACAGCTCTATCAAAGCCTATACTTTTTCTCCAGCAAAATACATTCCACTCTGGAATACCAATTTTCAAACAATACCCAGTGGGCACACTTGGCCGGAACTCGTCCTAAAGACGTCTTTTTGTGGACGTTCTTAGGCTTTTACAAAAAGACGTCATAAGGTCATACTAAAGACATTCTAAACTTGTCCCGTAAGGTATATGTTAGAGACGTCTTTAGTATGGCTTAAAGATGTCTTACAAAGGTCCTATGTCTGACCTATCTTCATCTTTAGGATGTCTTTGAAGAATATCCTGAAGACAATGTCGTAAGGAAGTCTCTAGGACATCCTCAAAACGACTTGTGGAAGATTTTCATAATTTTGAATAAATATGTTAAACGAAGGAAATATACCTAGATTTTAAAGTTATATCTTTATTAAGGGTATATGATACTTCCATAGCGACTTCCGTAACGCTAGTGCACCGATTTTTAGTTTTACTTTTCAGAAAATAGTAGTCCATCGACGTAAGTTTTGATTTTCTTTACCATTTTATGAAGTTACGCAAAAAATGTTAATTATTCCGGATATAAAGTTCGCAAACCCTAAAATCGATACACTTTTGTGTTACACAACTCATAAAAATGTGAGTGAAAAAAACTCATCCTCCACAATGAACCCCAAACTATTTTAAAAGTGAAAAAAAACGTTTCTTCATCAACTTATTGATTATTTGTAGACATCATAAGAACATCATGAGAAGATCACACGTGATTTCTGCTTAAAGTTAAAGTCCCGTGGTTAATTTTTTTTCGAACACAAATCTTGAAGGCTCAAATAATCTGAAATATAAAGAAAAACTATCTTAGACTTATTTTTTAGGAATTTTTTTTTCATGTTGAACTTGGAAATATTTCGACTATTTGAAATTTCTAAGTCTCTGGGTGAAAATTTGAGTGAAAAAAATTAACATCCACAATGAACCCCAGACTGTTTTAAAATGCGAAAAAAATGTTTTTTCAACAATTTTTTTAATTTTACGCAGACATCATGAGGACATCATGAGGACAGCACACCCTGAAACGGTTCAGTATGAAATAAATATTTTATATCTATGAATTACACTCAAAAGCGGGCGAAAAAGAAAATAAGTACGCTACTGAGCGACTTGCGAATTCCTGGACGAAAGAGTTATATAGGTCATATGTACCGCTACGCGAAACAGGTGCGGTTGCGTCCGCAACCACCTTGGAGAGTAGGCGTACGAGGACCCGCGACGACGGGACCTTCGTGATTACCAAGGATCAGTCGAATCGCCAGTCTGCGCTCGCTGGTTCAAGGGAACACTGCGTTGAGCGTTTGACTCTCGAGATCACATACGATCGAGGAATTCCGTTTTTGATCAAAAGGACTCCCGATTAAGCTGCAGGTACTACCTAGAAGGAGAACTGAGAATAAACAGGAACTGCTTTTCAGGTTACCAAATAAGGAACCTTATAAATTATTATTAAATTAAACTTTCAAAAGTCTGCCACAATCTAAACCTGTGGATCAGAGCCAAACTGGAGATCAGTGAGATCGCTCATTCTTCTTCATACGGGATTTCAAGAATGCCAGTAAAGCCGCTCTGAATTGGTCTGTTCAAGTGACAATAAGGATTTTGAGGGCGTAACAATTTGAATAACTATTAGTGATGTGTTTTGCAAGCTCAATCAATTCGTCATTAGTCTTTCAACCCGTTTCCATACGGAAGCTATACCAGTGATAATTGGGAAATTACAAACACAAGAAAAAGAAAAACTATTGTAAATAGTTGATCAATAATTTTGATAAAAAGATTTTTGGCGTTCTTAGGAATTAGTAAAATTCCCAGCATGGAACCATGAATCTTTTCTAATCAGAATTAGCATGGCTTTTGAAAGGTAGAAAAACGTTTATGTGGATTTTAACGAATGCCACTAGAAAAATTCGTGGTTTCAAATTACTTAAATTGATCAATTCACAAACAATTAGGAAAATAAGACAACGTTCTGGAGGACAAATCTTGCACTTAAGTTTGCACGGAATGGCGTCTCATTTAATAAATTCAGTAATAATCTAGTCCTCAGTTCTTCTTATGGGAGGGAAAATTAGTAGGAATTCTTACTTAAAAACGAGCGCAATGCTAAAATTCGCGAAGGCCAACTGATTCACGAAACTAAAATAATATGCTCGGGAATAATGCGAACTGAACAATGGCCTATTCAGGTGTGATTGATAGTCCGAAATCCTGAAGGCAGAAATAAAAATTAAAATTGACAAAACGTTGACAATTCGAACTTCGCTTCTGTGATCCCACAATTTCTTTTAATAATCTTGATTTTTGGAGAAAATTCATAAGTATGAGGACACTTCAATTAAGGGCTATCTTAGATCCAGAGTTTGAGGATAATTATATTTCTAAAAATTTCTTGGTTGAAAACTACTTTAAAACTAAGGGGCTAAAAATTGAAAAGAGTGAAGTTTCTTTTAATGCAGATTGGGAACCTCTCAAGTTTGGAACCGACGTGCATACTCGGGGCCAATTTCTTGAACAGGACACAGTAAATTGTCGAGCAATCCTGTTTCCCGTGAAATATAATCACGAGAGGGAAAACTTCATACAAATAAATCTAGAAATAAAATCAAATTGATTAATGAGGAGGGTTGTTCTCAAGTTTTCATGCGCCAGAAATAGAAAAATTACAGTAAATCTAGCAGTAAAAACCAAAAGATTAACGATAAAAATTGTCCTTAAGGCCTGAGGTATCTAAAGAATGGATTTAAAGCTCTCACATGAAAGAAAAACGTTACAATTTAAAAATTCTCATGATTTTGGGATTATTTCTCATGATAATTAGAATTTAAGAATAGAATAATGTTACAACCCGATTTCTGCTTGAAGTTAAAGTCCCGTGGTTAATTTTTTGTTTGAACACAAAACTTGAAGGCTCATGTATACCATTAAGCCATTTCCCTTTCGGGGTAGGCATGACACTACCCGATTCGGGTAGTGTTTCTAGGTTGATAACTTGTAGTAAATAACTACAAGTGTGGGCTCACCACACCCACGATGTGCCAACAGCACTCAGTTTTCTCGAATGGTCACCCATCCAAGTGCTAACCGCGCCCAACGCTGCTTAGCTTCAGTGATCTGACGAGAACTGGTTTTTTCAGCGTGGTATGGCTGTTGGCTCAAATAATCTAAAATATAAAGAAAAACTATCTTAGACTTATTTTTTAGGAATTTTTTTTTCATGTTGAACTTGAAAATATTTCAACTATTTGAAATTTCTAAGTCTCTGGGTGAAAATGTGAGTGAAAAAATTAACATCCACAATGTACCCCAGACTGTTTTAAAAGGTGAAAAAAGGGTTTTTTCAGCAATTTTTTCAATTATATGTAGACATCATGAGGACATCACACGTGATTTCTACTTAAAGTTAAAGTCCCGTGGTTAATTTTTTTTCGAACACAAAACTTGAAGGCTCAAATAATCTAAAATATAAAGAAAAACTATCTTAGACTTATTTTTTAGGAATTTTTTTTTTTTTGAAAAAAATAAAATGAGAAATTTGGCTGAGTATGAATAAAAAGTACCAAGAATTAATGGAGTTTTGGATTTAGAGACGCTATAATTTTGACATTCCTTTTGGTCCTAATCGACCGCTGTGATTCGTTTACGAGAACTGAAGACTTCCAGTTCAAACTCGTCCACCAATAGCAGAATCAACATTCCGCAAAGAGTCAGAATGGCGGCAGCCGGTGGAATAATACATAACCCCAAACTCCAACCGCGTGTTTTCGGTCGTTTCGATACCAGAACCAGTGCTGCAGGTGTTACGCGTTTTACATTAATTCACATAATGGTATTTATTGTATTTATACATACATTATCGCAGATCAGTGTTCAACTGAAGGAAGGGGAGTGTATATTATAGTCATTATATAATCAAATCAAATGTTTATAGGCTGACAGTAGACATTTCGTATCCAAAAGGATCTTCAACGATGCTGATCTCAATTATTAAATTTTTCGTTGAGAATGCATCTTCTTTGATTGTAAATTATATTGAAAGTTGAACTGATTTTGTTAATAATTAATTTTATTGTTGAAAATGTCGTCTTTTTTAGGTAGAAAATTAATCGTCTTGGTTGAAAACCCTGGCGGACCGGCCGAACGCAGAAGTTACGCTGCAGCGTAACGGTAAAGTAATGGTCTATGTCTATACCATTAAGCTATTTCCCTTTCAGCGAGCCTCTAGGGGTAAGCGTGACACTACCCGATTCGGGGAGTGTTTCTAGGTGGATAGTTTCTTGTAGTAAATAACTACAAGTGTGGGCTCACCACACCCACGGCCGCCAACAGCAACGCAGTAGTATCAGACGGTCACCCATCCAAGTACTAACCGCGCCCAACACTGCTTAACTTCAGTGATCTAACGGGAACTGGTGTTTCCAGCGTGGTATGGCCGTTGCCATACCCTGCAAAAAAACTTCGTATTGAAAAGTATTAAAATGTATTGACATTTTGAATGCGATTCAATTCTGTTTTCTGTTCCGAAAAAAAGATTTTAAAAGTATTAGTTCGTACTGGTTCGCATTACCCTTCATCACGCTGAATGCGAAAAGGCAGTGTCGATGATTCGCATTACAAAGTATTGGTTCGCATTAAACTTCAAGACGCCGAATGCGAGATGGCAGTTGTGGATCTTCTGCATTTAAAAGTATAAAAGTAATCAAGCGGTTCCTGTTTATCGTAAAACTTTTTTTTAAATAATGTAAAATAAATATATAAATATTAATAAATAAACACTTTATAAAATATTGAATAAAATTTTAATCCGCGGCTACGCATTCAAAAGTATTCCAATAAATTTTGGAATTTGCAAAATTTAAACCAATGCGACATTTCGCATTAAAAAGTTTTCAATTCACGCACAACATTCTTCTCATTCGATCGCATTTAAAATCACTAAAACTAATGCGAACTTTCGTATTAAAAAGTTTTCACTCAACCGAAATATTTCCATCATTAATTCGTATTGAAAAGTATTCAAACCAGTACGAACTCTCGCATTAAAAAGTTTTCACTTGATAACAAATTTCGCCTCATTCTATCGCATTCAAAAGTATTTAAACATATGCGAACTTTCGCATTGAAAAGTTTTTACCTCGCTCAAAAAATAAGTCTCATTCTTTCGCTTTCAAAAGGATTCAAAGTAATGCGAACTCTCGATTTAAAAAGTTTTCATTTCGCTCTGAAATTTTCTCTCATTCGGTCGCATTAGAAAGCATTAAAATGAATGTGAAGTCTCGCATTAAAAAGCATTGCGTGCAAAAATTTTTATCGTTCGTATTCAAACGCATTCAGGAATTTAATGTTATATAAGAAGTATCGCATTTAAACGTTTTCGGCTAACCTCCAATGCGAAACTGACACATAACAGACTTCACGGAAACAAATCGTGAATGCGAAACAATACTTTTGAATTTTACATTTCTTGCAGGGAAAGTAATGGTAAAGTAATATGGCATTACAACTAATAAATTAAACAAAATAAATATGTAAACTGTTGCAATTACAATAATACGTTAAAATTTACGTTAAATGGTCATGTCGTAATTGCAACAAGTTTATTTTTCAGCGTTAAAAAATAAAAAAACGAAGTTGCTGTCTTTGAAGTCGGGCCCCTGCATGTTGGCAACCCGCTTGAAGCCGCCGTTAGCAAACTGCCAACATGCAGGGGCTCGACTTCAATGACAGCAACTTCGTTTTTTTCTTTTTTCACGCTGAAAAATAAACTTGTTGCAATTACAACATGACCATCTAACGTAAATTTTAACGTATTATTATAATTGCAACAGTTTACATATTTATTTTGTTTCTTTTATTAGTTGTAATGCCATATTACTTTACCATTACTTTACCGTTACGCTGCACCGTAATGCCTGCGTTCGGCCGGTCCGCCAGGGATTGTTCTAAAGTTGTTATAGAATGTACGAAAGAGATTTCTTAATTTGTTCTAGAATTGGTACAGAACATGCGCAATCGAGTTATAGATTTGTTCCAGAATTGTATCCGAACATGTTTCACAGAGTTCTAGATCTGTGACAGAATTACAAGATGTTTCTAACCTAGTTCTAGAAGTGAGTGTCCCCATGCAAGAACAAGACATAGATTTTTCTAGCGCGGTGGCAAAGATATTATAAACGTAGATGCGGTACGGGGTGTCAGAGTGGGTGAACGATATATATAGGACATCACATTTTCTGCTATATCGAGGTGCTGCCCTCACCGTACTACGAAGTCGAGAGGCGGTTTTCTCATTCTTCGTAAAATATGACGGTAAAGCGCAGTTGAAAGATTTTTAAGGTTAGAAAATTTCGACATGTATCGCTTCATAAACAAAACACCGCACTTCCGAATATAATAATAAATGGCACAATGTCTAGGCACACCCAAAATACGTTTCTGGAAAAATTAATGAAAAATTAATAAAAAATTAATAATGATAGAAGCACTGATATGATGGTGATAAATAAACTGAATTGTGAGAGGAATACAATAATATAGTAATATATACAATAGAGATAATAAGAGATAATTGTGTTTATATTTGATTGTTGAATATTATTATAATTTCTGATACGTTCATGCTTCTTCTATGAATGATAGATATGATATTTTAAATTATAATTTGTTGTACTTTGGAGTTTAATTTTTATTACTAGACTGAACCGAAAATTGATTGCATTTAATATATAGAATTTTTCACGGTCTGAAGCTTGAGATAGGTTTTTTGTACATAGTATTTCTAAAAAATTATAAATAACCTTTTCTCGAAAACCGAATTTTTTATAAAAAAAAAAACTAAAAAGAAATTTCGAGATAAATCATGAACCAGTGCTGAAAAAAAATTTCTTTGATAAATGATTCTTTTAATTAAAATAATCAAATATTTATACCAAAGAAAAATCTTTTTTAATGTTTAAAGTTTAAAAAAAATATTGTTTGACTTTAAAATAACAATAATTGAAAAAAAATATATTTCTGGAAGAAAAAAAATTTTGGTTGAAAATGTACATAGTATTTTTTTTAAATTACAAAAAATGTTCTCAAAAATCGAATTATTGATTTAAAAAAAATTAAAAACAAACTTCGAAATAAATTAGTGCTGATTTGAGTTCTGCAAAGTTGGTCTGGATCATGTTTGGTTCGAAGAAAATTTAGGGAGAAATTTTTTTTCCGTTTGAAGCACACGCGTGTTTTTACATTAATTTTTTTATACAATTTTTGTAGGGTTATTTTTTTTTTAATTCAAACAATTTTTTAAAACTTTAAATATTAAACAACAATTTATTTGATAAAAATATTTTATTATTGCCTTTTTAATAAATAATATTTATTAAGAAACAATTTTTTAATTATGAAAATTCGGGAATTTTATAATTATGGAAATTCTAGTTCGGATATTTTAGAATTCGGCAATTGTATGTAGGGAATTTTAAAATTCGGTATTATTATAAACTGTTCGGGAATTTTATTATTCGGGAGTTTTACAGAGTCGGGAATTTTATTTGCGGGATATTTCAGTCGTCCCTAGAAGTACACAAAATTTGCTGTAATTATAATTTTGAGACCTGGATCTTTTCGATTTTTTCCTACAGTATTTATTTTAAAAAAATGATTATATGCAAATTTTTGAAATCACAAGTTACAAAGATAATCCCATTTAATATCAAAATTGAATTTAATAGGAATTATCTCTCAGAAAATAAATTATTAAAATGAGAAAAAATTGGTTATCTTTTTTTATCTCTATAGAGGTCATACCTATAGGTATGTAAAAAAATGTAAACTTCCAAAAATTTAAAAACTCTGCAAACAAGAAATTGTTGAAACATTTCTTTTTGCGCGGATAACTGAGCTGTATGCAAATATATCATATATCTTTGCTGTATGTCTTTCGATTCCGAACTAATTATACTCTTTTACGATTCTAATACAATTTACAAAATAATCATTGAAAATTTTTTAATTTTTAGGGCTTCAATTTGATAATTTAAATTTTAACATTAAAATTTCCTCATTTTCAGAATGCATGCTTATTGTTTGAATTTTCACAATTTTCGTTATAAGTTAGGTTAAAAATAACAATTTCTGAGATTTGAAATTGCTACAACGCGAAAAAGTCAAAAGTTTAAATTTAAAGGTTAAATATGTGAAAATACTTTCTTACTTTAGTCGCTTCTTTTGAGAGTCGATCCTCTGCTTTCAGTTTTCTTTTCGAAATATATCTTGAATTCAATGCATTTTAAATTCAATGTTTTCAGCTGCATTTAGATTGAAGTATACAAATGTTTTTGGTTCAAACTATAAATTAATTGGCTGTGTCTAGTCGTCCCGAAAAATTAGGGGGGTTGGACCAATATTAATTATGTGGCCAGTCACAGGGGTGCCTTCCCGCCCCCACGAGACGTTGGAAAAGGGGAGGGTGTTTCACCAACATTATTTCTATGGCCAATCACAGGGGTGCCTTCCCGCCCCCACCCGAAAATTCGGGACGACTAGCCAAGCTTATGAAAAATATTGCACTAGTCATCCCGAATTTCGGGACGACGAGACACTGCGAAATTAATTAAAATATTTTACTTATTTTTCACAATTGTAATTTATAACCTTTAAAACTGAATACTTGTAGGTCAAACATGAAAAAGTAGACTATATTGAATAATTTGACATTTAAAGCTATTTTAATATGCAAGAATTTTTGAATTGAAAGTGTTCGATAATTTTAGATTGAAACATTTCAAATTATTTAGTTACAAATTAAAATCGTGTAAAGTTGCAGAATTAGAAATGAACGTCTTTTAATACTTGAATTATTATTTTAGAACGACTTAAACCGTATATCTTCAGATAAATTTGAAAGTAGGACTATTGAAAATTAGGAGTGTTCGAAAAACCTGAACAAATGTTTAGTTTAAAAAACTCTTTAAAACGGTGCTTTTTCAAGTTTTATTTATTTTTGCTTCCTCATAGAAGAAGCTTCGTAATGGTAACATTTTCCAAAAATTTTTAATTCATTCAATTAAACCTTCCTCAATGTAAAAATGTCTAATACAATGTTCTAAGGAATTGTCCGGATGTGTGTGTGGATGCGTGGATGTCACACTTTTTTGTGAACACGATAACTAGAAAACGGTTGCACATAAATTGATGAAATTTGAAGGGCTTATTTTCCTCACTAATATCTTGAAACTCACCAAGGGATTTCTAAAAATATTTATGGCATGTTTTTTGGCACTCAATAATGTTTTGAAACTCGGTTTTTTATAGTAAAACTTTTTTCAGCAGCATAATTCAAAGTTGATGCAAGGATATAAAAGATTCATTGGTTCGAGACGAATCGATTGACCTATAATATTACTACATTTTATTAAAGAGTAGGAAAGTTATGGTAATTTATATATTTTGAAAATCGGTTTTTTATAGTAAAACTTTTTTCATTAACATAATTCAGAGTTGATGCAAGAACAGAAAATAGGTGTTGATTCGAGTCGAATCGATTGACCTATAATATTGATAAATTTTGATGAAGAGTAAGGAAGCTATGGTAATGCATAATATTTAAAAATACGGTTTTTTATAGTAAAACTTTTTTCTTCAACATAATTCAAAGTTGGTGCAAGAATATAAAAGATTCCTGGGTTCGAGACGAATCGATTGACTTATACATCTTACAATATTAATACATTTTATTAAAGAATAGGGAAGTTATGCTCATTTATAATATTTGAATCATCTATTTCAAGCAGAAAAACTTTTTTCATATACATAATTCAAAGTTGACGCATGCATAGAAAAGACTTTTTGATTATAAATTTTCAAATAGAGTAATTCTGACAATTTTTGTAAAGAAATCACAAAGCTGGAAAAGGGATATGGCGCGATAGAACTTTTCCCTTCCCTTTTCCAGCTCGAAAAATTATCATTTCGAATACAAAATTTGATTTGTCTTTAAATTAAAAAATTTTTTGTATTATTTTTTCTGGTTAAACTAACCAGAATTATGGTTGAATTAACCAGAATTTCTGGTTAATTTAACCGGAATTCTGGTTAATTCAACCATAATTCTGGTTAGTCTAACCAAAAAAATAGGAAGGGCATATTTAACCAGAATTGTGGTTTATTTAACCAGACATTTTTTTGAGTGCATATAATTATAAATACAAACAAAGTGGAAACACTCAAGATCGAATTCACAGCTAGTTTAATAATTTGGCACCCCCACAAATTATTTTTTTTTTGTGAGAAAATAACACCTGAGTTTTGTCAAAATTGAAAAATATATATTTAATGTTCGCTCAAGGTCAATTTTGTTCAAAGTGCTTGTTTCTGAATAAATTGACATTATTATTGTTTCTGATTCCGTTCTGTCACTCATGGATTGTGTTTTTCATATAAAACATTGACACCTGTTTTTTTTACGTTCATAAAATAATAAGTAAAGGTCACTCAAGGTAATTTTCTGTAAAAAATATTGATTTATAAAGAATATTTGTCAAACTATACAACGGATTTCTTCGCCCAAATATACAAACCTAAATTGTACTATAGTAAAAACAACTAGAAAAAATGAGATTGAAGGAAAATTTTGTAAAGAAAGTTAACCTTGGTCGACCTATAAATATTTATTTTATTTCTCGAAAGATTAAAAAAAACTCTTCGAAACGCTTTTACTACAACAATTTTATTCAAGAAAAATATTGTTTGTAGAAATAAAAATAGTATAATTTTTACATACATTTCTTAAAATAAAAAATTAACCACGAGAATTGTAGAAAATCTTTCAAGGAATAAAATGATTGTCCCGGAAGTTAGAACCGAAAAATTAATTTTTCAAAAACATGAAAGTTGTTCTGAATATTGAGCTAGACTCGCGACCGGGAAAAATCGGGAAATGAAAGCGAATCTATTTTTTTACCGGAAAATAACAAAACTTTTTTAATTGATCAGCTGTAAATATAAATTAACTCATGCTTTTAGAAATGTAGCTCGAGTATTAAAAATTGAACAGTAATTGATTTTACAAGACGATTCTGGATTTGTTCAAAGTTATATAATTTACATATTTTAACGTTAAAATTTGAACTAATTTAATTCGAAAGCCTTAGTAGCTAGACAAATGTAAACATCCGATTGAGTCTTCATAAACAATATTCAATTTAAAAATCACTTCAAATTAATAGATTCATAAATAAACGCCTTCATTCAATTTCAAAATCTTATTCAAGTATTGTTTTAGTATAAAATATTCCACTTTTAATCCATTCAATTTGGAATCTTGAAATTAAACAAAAAAAATGATAAATTTAAACTTTAAATGCTACAATTATAATTTTTCTATTTTTTAAATTTGTAATTTGTAAGTCAAAGTGTTGAATTTTGATTTGTAAGTAATAGTTGAAAAACGATTAATTTCGGAAAAATTCGAATAAGTTGAAGGTTTTTGAATGTTTTCAACAAAAAACATCTGCCCGCTTAGCGGGCACATTCTCATCACGCGCTTCGCGCGCGGCTCGCTTTGCTCGCAAGTTTCAGCGCGCCTAGGGCGCGCACCTGTTGGATCTGGCGCTTCGCGCTCGATTGGGTATTCATCTCGCGCTTCGCGCTCGATTATATGTTTATCTCGCGCTGCGCGCTCGGACACATTTGTCGTCTAGGTTTTCACACTTCGTGTGCTCGCTATTGCGCGCTTCGGAGGCTAATACTCTCTTAGTAAGCTTCATCGTTATGACCTGCTTTTGGTTTAATTATGTCAGTTTTACATAAAAATAAGAACTAATTTACTTAAGGTTCTATTGACCTTAAGGAACACATTCTCATCACGACACTCGCGCTTCGCGCTCGATATTTGGTATGATCATCATGTGAACCTCGCGCTTCACGCTCGTTTCTGTTCATCGTATAATAGAAACCCAAAAGTTTGAGCTTGCTTGCTGCGCGCAATTTGGTCGTCGCGCTTCGCAACGACCATATGTTATGTTCAATGTTCTTCAGATAAAAATGACTAAAGTTGTATTTGATTTAAAATGAAGAAGGTAATTCCTTTACTTCAGCGTATATTTCCGTATCTTTATAATAAATCCTACAATCAGAAAGATTTTTTTCCAACTATCTGAAAAGGGAGAAAAAAAGTATTTAAGTCGTTTTTGGAACATATATCTTGCCTTTTCATTCATAATCAAACCGACCCCTTGACTACCATGTGATTCCCTATCTACTCCTGACCATATTTCAAAACCTCAATCAAAGTTTCAGTCCATTCCGAGGCTAATTTATTGTTTGTATTATTCATGTTTAGATTGTACACCCAACTACCACCTAGTGATGCATATCGAGCGATCGATCCGAGAATCCGACGAGAGGGAGAAAAGTGATCGTCTTTTTAAAACGTCATATCAGTTCGAATCGTCTCGTGAGACGATCATCTCGCTAAGTCGATCGAACCAAGCAAATTGTTTCTAAAACTGTATGTAAGCATTTGATTCATAAATCATTCAAAAGCTTTTTGAATTAAAAATAAAATTAACTCACTTAACAAAACAAAAAATTGTAGAGAAAACTTTTTAGCGAAATATTTCTAAGCTAAAATGGTTAGATTTAAATTTATATACTCAACCTTTTAAAGCAAGTTCAAGCTTGCGAAAAAAATTCGAAAGTTAGCAAGTCTTTCATGAAAGTCAAGGTTAGAAGTTTGTTGTGTCGCTGAATACGAATTTTTGGTAAAAATTGAAAAAACTCAAATAGTGGATTGAACATGACGCACTATTATTTGAAAATTTAATAAAATTGTAGATTGTTTTAAATTAATGCTTTATTAATCAATTCGATATTAAAACATAGGTTCTATTTGTCTAATAACATTTGAATCTGAGGTTCCAAGCTACAAGTAACCCACGAATTAATACACATTAGAAATTTAATTGATTCATTTTCGAGACGATTTCTATGTTTCCTGATGGTTAGGGAACAACGAGAAAATACTCATTCTGCTGATACAGATGTAGCTGGTATGCACAGTAAATCACGAGCCATTAAAGACAGAGTAGGGAAGAGCTTCTCGTTCTGATGCCACCATTTCAGAACATCTTGATCTTCATCAGCACATTCTTGTGATAGGTAAAGATGTATCTCTTTTCGCCATTCTCGATTAGAGGATTTGGAATTTCGAGTGATCTGCTTTTTCTTAGTTTTCTTTTTAAATTCGGCGAACACATTGATTTTGAGGGCCTCTTTTCGTGTTCCCCAATCTTCAACTGCAGGGGGATCTTTCTCAACTTCTTCTTCTTCTTGAGTTTTCTATATAATAAACGAAATCTGTATCCTTTATCATAATACTGAGAATAATAAGAATATTTAATTAGATATCTTCAATTTCTGAATGCATGTGCTTAATTCAATGTAAAATTGTACTCAAGCAAGGAATTGAATTCAAACATTGTGTGCTTCTTGTACATTACAAATATTATAAGTTGTAGAAATAACATAATATTATACCTAATAAAGAAATATTATTGTGAGTATATACAAGGGCTCATTACCTCTTTGTTATAGTACGATGTCCGGTAGACATTTTCGAATTTCTGTAACGAGGCAGCAACCATTTCTTTTCCCCAATATGTTTCGTAAAACATTTCGAGTTTGTGCCTTGGATCTAGAATGAGAACCGCACAGTAAATCCAGTTACTCTTTAGGTAATGTTTCAGTAACTTGACTTTTGCAGCTTCCAATGCTTCAAGCATGGATTCATCAACCGTGCTAAGATCAGTCATATTCGTTAGATCAGTTATTGATTCTTCTATCTTGTCTAAAAGCATATTGAATCCGACGACTATCAAAGGGAGGGTGACGTACTTTTCGCCGCAAAGAGCATTAGTCAGAAGTTTGAAGTGGCGAAGGTATTCAAAAACCCTTGACAGCAGCAACCACTCGTACTCAGAAATAAGATACTTCTTCAGTTCCGGATTTAGTTTGCACAAAAGAGTTAATGGACGTTGCATTCTCTTCCCAGTCCAAATCATGGAATAATCGAATTCCATCTTATAGACATGTCAACATTGGGTTGCAGCATCTCCATCCCGATCATTTCACGACAACTTTTCAGCTTAATCTGCCATTGTTCCGACCTCTTTAGTAGTTTGAAAAGATTTCTTAGTTTCACCAAAGGAAACACCATCTCTTTATCATCTTTCATGTTTTCAGCCTCATCTTGTCTTTCAACAGTTCCATCAAAATTATCTTCATTTTCTCCATCATGAATTTCATCCATTTTTAATACGCCTAGCATATCTTGGACACTCAGATTTAAGATGTGTGCGTAACATCTGAAGTGTTGATCTTCGGCATCAAAACTCGGTATTAAATAGGACAATTCCCTCATGAATCTCGTGTTCGCAGCGGCATTATCCAAAGTTATACCTGAAATCTTTTCCCTTAGATTATAAGAGGCAAGAGCATCATGAAAAATTTTTGCGATCTCTAGGCCTGAATGTTGACCATTCGCAGGAAGAAAAAAGATCGTCAGAGAATGCAGTTTCCAATTATCGTTGATGAAATGACCTGTCACTCCGAAATACGACCGATTAGCAACGGATGTCCAGCCATCAACGGCATATGCAATTTTTGATCGATTTTTTTGCAATATATCCATAACAATCTTCTCCATTTCGTTAAATCGACATTTAGTTAAGCATTTGAGCTGCATGCGCATGGGTACGTCAGCCTTCGGATTCATGTAGTGAAAGAAACTTTGCGTACCATCATCGTCGAAAAAACTGTACGGGAGGTATTTTTTCGCTACCCAGTCCACTATTTTTTTGTTAAAGGTTTCTTGAACAAATACCTAAAATCGGAATCAACTGATAGCAAAGATATCTTAGCCACCCATTGTATCGTTTGAGCCAGGGAAAAAAAATTTCGGTGCGGCCTCAGAAAAAAGCAAAAAAATTTTGAAATCAGTCAATATCTTCTGATATTTTTTTAATTTAAAAATGCGAATTTTTCAAAATTCAGAAACCTTGTTTATTAGTTCAAAAATTATGGAAAAATTTTTGTATGTACAATTTCTGCTAATCAACAGCAATGAAAAATTACAAATTAAAAATACATATTTGATTCAATTAAAATTTTTTTGAAATTTCGGATTGAGTTAAATTTAAAGAAATTATCAAAGAAATAACATGCTGTTTCGACATATTCTTGGTATAAAGGTCTTAAAAACAACAATGTTTTGAGTGCAAAAATATTTTTTTAAATATTTTTCAAGAACAAAATGACGTGGGTAAGATATATCTAAAGAAATACTCGTTTGATCGTGCTTCGAATTTTTGTACATTCATAAAATAGTAAAACCCTCCATTTGAACCTACAGGTTATGAAATATTGAGTAAAATAACTTGAAAACAAATTTATGAAGCACGAAATTTTTACCGGAAAATCGCTCTTTCTTTCATAACTTCAAATTTATTATAAATTTTTAATATTTTTAATATTTTATAGGATTAACCACTAGTTATAATTCTTATTAACAAGATATTTTCTCCTGAATGTTTGAGGATTCATAGCAAGATCGCTAGATTGCTCACAAATTGAGCATGAGCATCTCCATTCTGTTTTTGAAAAACGTGAAAAAAATATTTTTGCACTTAGAAAATTGTTGTTTTTAAGACCTTTTCCTTAGAATGTGTCAAATATAAAATTTCTTTAAAAAAAAAACAATATTGAAAATTGCCTTATTTTTAGCCTTTTATACAGAACTGTATATACAAAAAGAATTCTATAATACTTTTTGAATAAATAGAAACTCTTTTTTGACTTGTTAAATCAGACAGCCCACAATTTTTTTTCCTTCAGCTACAAACCATTCGATTAATTTTTGCATTTTCCCTCCTCCCTAATGTTGCTTTATCACAGAATATCTCAACTATAAAATAACAGGGCTCCTAAATACTGGTTGTGTTATTTGAGTCTACTGTGTTAATGTTATACACATTATTATTTTATATATTAAAATATAATTACTTCTTTCGAGGATGCAGAGCTTGATGGATTATTTGGATATGTTTCTGCATACGCCTCTTTGTGGAATTTACGAAGATGCCGCATTAAACCAGTTGTATTACTGTCCACCATTTTAATAATTTTACTGTCTTCATTTGATTCTGCTGAACACAGTTTGCATCGTGCCATCTTGCAGTCATTTTCTCGAAAATATTCGAAAGACTCCTCCAAAGGTTTTGCATTATGTCGTCTCCTTCTGGTTCTGAACTTTGTGCTTTCTGCAGTTTTTTTCTCTTGGCTAAATTAATAGTTAACAATGCTTAAGTTGCTTTTTTATTTATTTTTATTTTATGCTAGAATGACCGAAAATTCTACATATAATATATTATAAGTATCTAAGAATATTATCAACATCAGTCTTTTGATAAATTGACAAAATATAAGTTAAAAAACCTAAAAACAAATGTCATAATAGTTTTATATAATTTATTCCTGATCAAAAATATTTTATTTATGAAACCTTCCGATCAGTTCGACATCTGATTCCTCGTTTTCTTCATTGGATTTTTTGCGTTTTGCTGTGTTTACATTTTCTATTGACATTTTGAAAACTGACATTTAACGAGCACATTGATCGGGTTTTCAGACGATACGATACGAACAAAAACAAAAGAAGGTTACAAAATGTCGGTTCGAAAAATTTTTAAAATTCAATTTATTTCGAACGATAACGAGAATTTCTCGGCTCGATATGCATCACTACTACCACCAGTATGCGCGAAATTTGTTTTGCGAGTCGAAATCATGCCCAAGTTAAGTAGTGATTCGTCGTATAGTGGAGAGTCCAGTTCTTACGTCAGTCCCACCAAAACTTCTGTTACGGGTGAGGGGGGGGGGGGGCGAGGACAAGGAATGGAAACCGAGAGAGTCGCAATTGGTTGATGTTTTACACTGAGAAGGTCACCAGCCTTCAGCAGCGTTGTATTAGATAGGAGTTCATATGTTTCCATCTGCGCATTCCCGGCCCACCTCTAAACGAGGAACCAATAACTCTTTTTTTTTTTTTAAATATATATATATATATATATATATATTCATTTCGTCTATTTGGAACATAGTTCTTGAAATATAAATGTAATAGTCGAATTTTTTCACAGAAATTATTTTAGTAAACGAAGATCAAAACGCATTCTGAAATAAAAGTCAGATTTTCAGTCAGAATAAATTGTTTGAATTATTATTATATTTTATTGTTTCAATGGTTAGAAATAGTATTGAGATCATAAAAACAATGAAATATTGTGAAAAACACACCCGAGATGAAAAATAAAGTAAATAAGCAAAGTTTTGA
>CAKNYM010025772.1:0-18002 GCA_932195095.1 Andricus curvator | reverse complement strand
CAATTCTCACCCAAGCTTGACACAAGCTTGGCACCAACATTGGGAGATTTGGACACAATCTTCACCCAACATTGACCCAAGTTTCGGTGCTGTTAGTGAAATGAACGATTCTCTCTTTCTATCTCCACACATTAGAAAAAGAGGTCCGTTCGATTTTCGACACGGTATCGGAGTCCCACTGCTTAAAGCATGGATCCTCTCTTAACATTCGTCGTGAGTAAGTAAAATGGGCGAAAGAGGCGCTGTCGGCAAAATGATTTTCAGTAGATAATATTATAGTTTTCTGGTCATATTCATGATCACTAGAGCAATTAGAACTCTGTCTTACCCGGCGATCGAGGTCAATAACAATAAACAGATAAATATTTATCATTGTTTATTGAAATTAAATTTCGTTCAGATATAACTGAAAATAGTTATGAATATATCTACTAGAATTTTCGTTGTATGATTTTTTTCGTAATATGATCCGTTTATCTTTTAATAATAATTACATGCATTCTTCTTACAAACATTTTAAATAAAAAGAATTCTTTTAAGAAATTGAGGTAAAATTATTTAGACTCAATTAAAAGAATTCAGAAAATGTTCATAAACAAACAAATTAAGATGAAAAAGAAATCTATTTTATCATGAATAATTTTATGCAACAATGGGATGTACATACTTTTCGAATTTAGAAATCACCCAGATATACGTATCAAAAACAAGTTGTGATACCCTCGTTGCCTATAACCAAAGGTTTTCTGAGGAAGATGCCATATATAAAATATGTGCATAATTGTTCTTATGTACCAATGAGTACTTTTGTAATATTGTTATGCTGAATTGCTATTTAAAATGTCTACTTATGTCTTTTAATTTCAGATCACTCTTGATATCTCATTTTTGTATTCATTTCCGAATAATTGATAATGATTTTTGGAACGATTTCTTATATTTTGGGTTTTTCTTAGATGTGTATACAATTTTTTATAACATGTGCGTTTTACGATGTTTTGTGTTAGTTCGAGAGGTTCGTTGAAAATGATGTCACTTGGCCTGGCAAACGAAAAGCTATAAAAATAAAAAGGGTCTCTTCTCTCTCTCTCTCTTTCAAGAGTAGGATGGAACGATTTTAAAAATCTGGCATGCCTTGAGAGTTTTCGTGTTAAAAAGGAAGGATAGTTGGCCTCGGTACTTTGAATACTTCACCGCACGTAATTTTTGATAGTGATAGTTTCATTTAAAAAATGGTTTATTTTTTAATATATATTAAAACAAAATTTCCTCAATTTTTCGAGACTGTGTCTGTGACTTTCAACATTATTTCAATTAGTCTCGTGAAGTACTGTGTGAAAAAGATTGGATCATAATACTTACATATATCATATACAGAAAGTTAATTGAGTACCATTTTTTTCTTTTTTTAATTCTAAATAATTCCTTGAATAGATCCCCAGATAACAATTTGTCCCCCACAGTGACGGCGTAATGCGACGCACGCGTGCGGATCATCGTTACGGCGTTGCCCTCATATACCGCGATATATGCGTCATCAATTGAGACGCATATCGCTCGCACGTCATGAGAGTCACGCGTGCGACGCATATCGCTCGCACGTCGTGAGTCACATGTTTGACGAATATCGCACGCACGTCGTGAGAGTTCTTTGAGGGTTAAGAATAATAATATATTATTGTTATGAAAAAAGAACATATATATTTTTAAAAATATAGTCCATAAATTATAAACTCGAAGAACAGCGAACAAGTATATCATATTAGAAAATAAAATTTTAATTTATAAGTAGTTTATAAATTATTTATAGAAATTAAAGCACTTTAACGGATTCATTTATCTCATCGTCAGCTTCAGAATTGCTACTACTGCCGGACTCAGACTCTGATGAATTCTCGATTTCTCCTAGTTTCTCGATTTTATCCAGAATTTCGAGTTCTTGTCGACTGAGAGTATCATCAGCGCCGTTTTCTGTTACAGTAAACAATAACGAGTTTCACAAAATTTTGTGATTACCACCACATTGTGGTTAGGGATGTTACCGCAAGAGCATGAATTTTCTTTTGTATTATTAATTAATACCAAAAGTGCTTATAAAATTCCAACACTGCACATGGCAACATATAACCTAAGTTCTGTAATAACACTATACATTCAATGTGGGTACATAATATTCGAGCCCAAACAGACTGTGGTAAGATTAATAAATCCATTCTTTAAATTTTACTTAAAAAAAGCCTCACTTCTTTAGCATATGATTCTAAGGATTCTAAGTGAAGATTCTCTTATAAACAATAAATGTAATATAAACAGATAAAATAGCGCGTGGGTTCAGTCAACGTTAAAAAAAGCGTTAAAATCAATGTTGCAATCATATATATTTTTCCCGAAACGAAACCCAACGTGGGAAATTTTCAATGAGGTTATGTTATGAAAAGTAAAAAGATATATGGACTTACCAAAAGGACCAGAGGTTCACAATAATCCTTGGCACTGCACAGACTGCACGCGAAAACTATATGTTACTGTGCAGACGAATAAGTAGATATATCATTTTTTATACAAAAATTTTCACTTTCAATAAGACACACATGATTCTGAAATCACAATGTACAATGTCACTTCGTTAAAGCGCGGGACCTTTTCAGTGCCTGTCGAGTCGAGCTCAGAGGGAGTGAGTGGGGGCACATACATGACACGTGACTAGTCCAAATGCGCGTTTACATCTGAATAGATATATATATGTCGTAGCCCAGTAGCCGACCCAGTCGGTTAGCCGACTCGCTGGCTAGTCGGCTAATAAACGCTGAGTAGCCGACTGTATACCTGCACCTGCTCACGTTGGCCGCCCGTCGCATGACCAGCGGCCAGTCGTCTATTGAACTAGAGCGTTTCAGCCCAGTAGACGACTATACTGACCGCGAAAGCACGGTCTAAGTCCAGTCTCTTATGCTCTATAGAATATATTTCTCCCACCCTACTAATTCCAAATTTGAGTTGATGTTGCATGCCATTAGTGTCTTCAGATCACCTTACGTGTTCTATAGTTGAGTGAGCATCATCTGTTTGAAAGTGTAAGTTTAAAAATGAACGAAAGTATCGTAAATCGCGTTGAATTTGAGGAGAAGTTTCGGGAGTTTTACAATAAACAAAATAGCAACCGATCTGTGTGGGACAAAGCACAACTACAAAACGTAGTTAAAACGTTATGACTACTTGAGGGCAACTTGTATGATAATTTTATTATATTATTATATTTTATTATATTATGCATTATTATAAGATTATATAATTATAATATTATAATATTAATAAACATCAACTCATATCAATAATAATATAAATAATAAGTCAATTATTTATTATATTAATATTATATCATATATTATTAGAATATTATTAAACATCAACTCAAATCAATATTTATTAAATCAATTATATTATTATTTGTATATGATACATTATTCCAATATTATAATATATAATATTAGTCTACACTAGTCTACACTAATGATATAATAATAACTAAGATTTCTTCATTTTTAATGTAGGAAATTAAACTTCGTCTACTCAAAAATAGAATTAAAGTTCAATTTTGAACTATACAGAATTGTCAGTATAAATTTAACAATTTTATCAGCTCTTGAATAAAAAAGCACTGAAAAAAAGACGCAATATTCTTTTCTACTTTTCCTTGCCCCTTTTAAGAATCGGAGAATTTTTATTTAAGATTTTCTTACTAACAAACTTCATGTCCCAACTCTATATAAATTAAATTATGAATGGGTTAAAATTTCTAGTGAGAACTCTTTTTATTATTTTTTACACAAAGTATTGCATGCTGGCAAACAAATGATAAATCTCAATTCTTAAAATATGTGATGAATCGTTCGCATAGTCGTCTACTGGGCTGAAACGCTCTAGTTCAATAGACGACTGGCCGCTGGTCATGCGACGAGCGGCCAACGTGAGCAGGTGCAGGTATACAGTCGGCTACTCAGCGTTTATTAGCCGACTAGCCAGCGAGTCGGCTAACCGACTGGGTCGGCTACTGGGCTACGACATATATACTTTCTGTACTTTGCCTATTTCTTTCACATTCAATCAAAAAGTCATGTACATACATTTTACTTCGATAGAGAATACTGTCTGTACTGAATTATAGATATTATTTCATTAATAAGATAATAACAATTTTTTTACATTATTCTTATATGAATATGTAGATTATAATAAACATTATAATAGTCATTTTTTAATCTTTATCATTAATTTACAAAACTCTTCGATCATTAATTTAAATTTCGATTAAATTTTGTTGTAATGAATAATTTACTTTAATTAATTTCATTTCATTTAAATTAATTTGACCATTTTATTAATGTAATTGTTTCCTCTTAGAGGAATTTAAACTTTTTAGTGATAAGAAAATTCAGTTAAAAAAAAGCTTCCTTTAAAATATATATTTTTTTAAAAATTGCAAAATGGCTTCATGTTGCACATCTACGATGTGTCGCAATTTTATTCTTATTATATTAAAAACTGTGCCTCTCTGAATATGTGACGCATATTATGCCTCGCACGTATGTGCCCATCACAAAGTGCGAGGCATATGCCTCGCACATACGTGCCTCTCACATTGTGCGACGCATATGCCTCGCACAAAATGCGACGCATATGGACCGCACCCTGCACGCACCGCGTGCCTCGCACGATTGCTGTCTGGGTCGAATTTTTAATACTTTTTTAATCTTATCATAAAGAATAATTTTTATATCTTTGTCATTTTTTTCACTAATGAAGGCAAAATTAGATAAAGTAATCTTTTAAAAAGGGATATATATGTGTGCATATGTATATGTAAGTGTATATATATATATATATATATATATATATATATATATATAATTTTTCAGTTTTAATTGCAGGTATTATGTTTGATTTTTTCAATTAGCATAAGAATCTATTAATCATACCTTGTAGTTTTCTATAAATGATCCCTGATGAGAGGGTCTAAATTGGCCCCGAAACATGTTGGTTCCCTAGTAGTATAAAAAAGACGGAGAAAGGAAAAAGTGAGAGGTTGGTTTTTTGGTTGACTTTTTCTCTTTTTCTCCATTTTTTCCATTTGGTTATTTCTGTCTCTAATGAGCCGAAAAGTGAGGTGGTTTGGAAGTCTGTTTTTTTAATTGTGAATCTTTTTTATGCTCAATTTGCATATAATTATTCATGATAAAATACATTTCTTTTCGATCTTAATTTAAAACATAATATATTTTTCAAAATTGTAATGTAATTAAGCAATTATAATTTCGGCGTGAATTTCGCTTTTTTGAATAACGTAACATACACCACAACCGAGTGAATACGTTGTTACGTTTATAAAAGAATATGACAGAATAGAAACAAAAAAAGAAAACGAAATTTTTTTTATTCACTTTGACCTAATTCAAAATTGTTTAACTTCAAACGATTTACATATCTGAAATTTTACATTTATTGAAAATGAAATTGTCCTTCAACTTTCAGCACTTGAAGTTGATATTATTTGATTGGGAAAGTTTTTATTAAAGAAAATTTGCAACTATTAAGCCTTCATATTTAAAATGAAACAATTGCAGAATTGTTTAATTTTCGACACTATTACATTTGTTTAAACAATTTTCAATTGTATAAACAATGTTTTCTCTGTAAATCGTGAAACTTTATGCTTTTCTGCAATTAATGAAACAATTAACGAATGTTAAAAGTAATATTTTTTTGCTTAAGATATTTTGCAATTATTTAAACAACTATAAATCATTTACTTGCGCCTGTTCAGAGGATAGGTGGAGAAAAGTCTAGATTTTTCGAATCTCTCACATTATGTCGCTTAATATTGAGTATTTCCTTATCTCAGAACATTTACCCTATATTTTTTAAACAATAATCATTTCTTTAAACAAATTAAAATTATTTCGAAAGCTTCCAACATTCTTTAATTGTGTCATTATTTCCAGAAAATAATAACTTTTTATGATTTTAGGGAGAAAAAATTTTTTAAACAAATAAAAATTGTTTAAATAATTACCAAACAAGTTAAGCAAGAACTACTACACTTGACATTTATCAACTTTGTACGATTTATTCCGAAAGATAGTAACTTTTCACGATTTACAGGAAAAAAAATTGTTTAAACAATTTAAAATTATTTAAAATATACTTTCAAGCTCGTCACTTATCGATTGAAAATAATTCATGTTGACAAAATTTTTAAAAATACCGTCTTTAGCATGAATTTGATAGAAAACTGCTATTTTACATTTTTGGGGCAGTTTCCGGGCAAAATTAAAGGGGTTTGGGTGTTTCAAAATTAAAAGCTATGGGGTGGAAATTATTCCTTAAATACTCCTTAAGAGGTGACAATACTTTAATTCACAAAAAATTTATAACAAGTACTTTACAAGTAAGTAAGTAAGTAATTAAGGATTAATTATTATTATTAATTATTATTTATTATTATTAACCTTCTTAATCTTTTAATTAAAGTAAGTACTTTACTTTACTTTACTTTACTTGCCCACACTTATAGTTGTTTACTACAAGAAACTATCCACCTAGAAACACTACCCGACACACTACGCCTACCCTGAAATGGAAATGGCTTAATGGTATACTACTACTACTTAATTCTTTTTTCCATTTTTTTGAAAATCGAGCTTTTCCCATTTAAAACCCCACGTTAATTTCAAAAGCCCGGGGGCACGGGTTAAAGTTTAAAGAAAAATTACGGAATTTCTTTTTCAGGGAAACGAACAAAATGGGGGGGGTGGGGGTATCACAAAAAATCGAATTTTTGGACCACCCTATTGCAGTACAGAACTAGATAACCAACATTTTTTCAAAAATGGCCTTTTTGGATAAAAAATTCTGAAAAAACTAATACATATTTTGTTAAAAGGATTTGTTCGAAGTCTCATTTTTAACATGGTAAAATAAAAATATTAGTGTTTCAAAACCAGAGATAGCTTACTCTGTACTTGTCTCCCATCTTCTTCTTCTTTTTTTTTTAAATTCGTATCCTCTTACCTTTTTTTAAACCTTTTTGTGACCATATTTCTCTTTCTCAAAGTTTCTCAATACAATAAAATAAAAAATGCTTCTTATTTAAAAAAAAAGCTCTTAAATAAAACTATTTTCCACTTTTTTCAGGCCAAAGTATCAATCAAATTCCAAGCTAAAATCTTAAATCTCCATTTTCTACAAAAAGCCATTTTTATCAGGTATTTTCTACTTAACTTTTGGCCATGCTATCAAAAACGATATTTATTAAAATTATTATTTATTTACAAATAAAAACATACCTTTCTTCTCTTTATACATCTTTCAACGATAACTCGTATGTTACAGTGCGATACCGTCACACTAAATCTTTATTTTCCCGGAACAGAATAATTTTTTTGGATGAAAAGTTTTTTAATCTTATTCAGCTTTCCCATATCTCACCAGTTTTTATTTTATTCTTTAAATTGAAAAATAGATTTTCAGTCGCAATCTAAAGACGATTTTCAAAACCCATGAAATTTTTGAACGTCCAAATTCTGGAATGATTTACTCAGAATTCGTTAACTTATTCTAATCAAACTCATCTTCTCTCAATTAAGCAACTCAAAATCTCAGAAGTATGAGTTTTTTTTTCAAACTGAAAATCTCACATTTTATCGTTATTCGCAACCGAGCCTGTTCCAGTTTTAGGTTCCTGTCACTATGAGATTGCAAAATTCCTTATTCTGTTTCTCGAAACTGGATTTTTTTTTCATACATTTTTGGTCTTAATTCACAAATACAAAACAAGTTTGTCATATCTCATGTGGAAATTTTGGATTTAGGCCATTACTGACAATGGCGCAGTACTGCGCCTGTAATGGCTAGCTACAGCTGGCTGAGCAGTACGGGCATAGTACTGGCTAGAACCCAGGCACAGTACTGCACCATTGCTAGAAAAACAGCACTGGCATACAAGCGCTGACCCTATGCTGGTAGAACTCTAGCCTAATGCATGATGGCCAACCCTTATCTCCCGCAGTTATGCCAAGCTTCGATTCAATGCGGGCAGAACTCTGGCCTAATACATTTCGGCCAACCCGTTTCTTACGGAGTTACGCCAATCGTCGGTTTAATACTGGCACTTTACGGGCCCGGTAAAAACGCTAATAATGGCCAATCTTTATTTGCCAAAGTTAAGCCAAGCGTCGGCGGCATACTGGCGCAATACGGACAATGCTCACCATGCAAGTAGCGGCCAACCCTTAGCTTCCGCAGTTATGCCAAGCGTCGGATTAATGCGGGCAGAACTCTGGCCTAATGCATAACGGCCAACCGGTTTCTCACGGAGTTACGTCAATCTTCGGTTCAAAACTGGCACTTAACGGGCCCAGTAAAAAACGCTAACTGGAAATGTCCTTACTCCGCCGGAGTTCACCACCGGCGCAGTACTGGCCCAGTACAGATAATCGGCCATTCGCCCAGTACTGGCTAACGGCTGGCTCCACGATCGGCGCAGTACTATGCCGACAGTATAAATATTAAACAATAATTTTAAATACGTTTAAAAATATGGTTCATGTCTGTTCTAAAATGTCTAAAAACTATAAATATAACTGTCGCGAAAACAACTTTTTTCCTGTTTTTTTCTTCAGAAAAAAATTCGAAGTTCCATTTTTATGTAAAATTGTAAATGTTCAGAAAAAATTACACTTTATGTCAATCTTAAACGTTGTAAAATGGTCTAAAACACCTAAAAACCAAATCTTACACGTCTAAAACGCGAAAAAACGAAATATTACACAAAGAAAAATTGTAATCGATTTAAATTATTTATTTAAAAATTATTTTATTGATATTCCTGTTAAAAGTTCATATATTTTACATTTACATAACGTCGTATAATAATAAATATTTAATTAGAAAAAGAGACCCTGGTGGCAAAAATTCTCTGCAAATTCTCTGCAAATTACTTCATAATATCCCTGCAATAGCTCTGCAAGTCCTCTGCAAACGTCTCCTGCATTACTGCTTAAATTGAAACACTTTAGCATAAATGCAGAAGAACTCTGCATTACTCTTCTTCAAAAAATGGTCTGCATTCTCATGAATTTCTCAGTGAGTTTTCTGCAAAGAATATTCGCAAATGACGGGCTGAGAGTAAAAGCGGTGCAAAATGAGTTGCAGAAGAGAAGCGGTTTCAGTTTTCGTGTCAACGCAAAGAAGACTTGAAAAAAGTATGGGAGTGAAAACGGAATGATTGAGCGTCAGAGTAGAAACGAACTGAAATTATTCCGCGGGGAAAAACGGTTTTGGACTTCAACCCGCTTTGGCTCCCAGTCTGAACTCAAGCCGCTTTTACCCACAGTCCCAACCCATCCAGAACATGGGAATTTTCGGCCCCCACCACTTTCCCATCTGGGAGCGACACATGCAAACGTAGCGTGTCGGTGAGTCGGCTCTGTTACATGCTGTGTAGACCAGCTTGTTGGCTATTCGGAGGTTTGGGTTGATTTTTGTTTTCAAAAATTCACACCTAAACGAAAGACTTCAAATACATGTAATGAAGTCTTGAAATATTTAATGATTATGTCTTACAGGAATGTATATGGGATTTTAAGGTTAGGTTAATAAGATCTATCACTTCCAAGTGGTTTCATTTTTTATTATTTACGTTTTATTTTTCAATCGATTTTAAATATTGCAAAGTTAGAATGATAATAAATAATTATTATTTTTAATTTATTGAATTAATCAACATTTTTAATGTGTACTTAACTCTGATAATTACCTTGCTTTTCATGCTATTTTAGGCTATAATCACAATTTAGTGGATTTTAAGAGAAAAAACCGAAAAACTATTAACTTGACCTTATATGCTTTCCTAATAATACCAAAACTATATAAAACCTTCAATGTTTTAAAATATTTATATCAACATTACAAAATTTATTTTTTCACTTTTATTTTAATTGTGAAATAATTGTAATTGGAAATTAATTGTTTGTGAATAATATTGTAAAATAAATTTTACAAAATTTATTTTATAAATAAATATCTCATGATTTTTTACGGACAAAAGAATTGTAAAGGTAAGTCTTTGTAGTATTTCAATAACTAATGAACATGTTTTCAGAATATTTTTCCTTGATTCTGCCCTCATAGGTTCAAACATGGTACAAAAAACCATTGTGAAATTTCAAATGAAAACTGTACTCTGTATATACATTAATTTTGAAAATGAAAAATATTAATACCTTTTATAAATATTCTTAAATTTTATTTGAATATAATACACATTCATTTTTATTTAAGAAATTCTTGTAAATAGTTGGTCATTTTTTTAATTTTACGACATTTTTGTACCATGTTTGACCTAAGGGAATAGATTTCAGGAATGAAATTATAAAAATATCTCAATTAGTTAGTGTTTGGTTGATAATTATATTTTTTGTTGAAATTTTTATTTCACATATCTGAAATATTGAAAAATTTCGTGAAATTTGGTCAAGAATCCTATATGAAAATTATATTTATATATAAGCTTAAAATGAGCAGAAAAAAAAAGTTAAAAAATAAACAGTTATTAGAAATTTTTATTTTGCACACAAAAATATTTTTCATCTTAAATTATAATTTTGTTGGAATTTTTCTTTTTTCTTCATTAAGAAATTTTTTTATTTGAAAATTTATTTATTTCGTTGAAATTTAATTCTTTGAAGGTTGATTTCAACTGTTTTTAATTAAAAATTAGAATTTTTTCATTGAACAAGCATTCACAACATTTTTCGTTGAAAATTCAGCTTTTTTGATTGAAAATTCAACTGTTTAGTTCAAACTTATATTTTTTGTTGAAATTTTGATTGACATACAGAAATATTCAAAAATCTTGGAAAATTTTCTTAAGAATCTCAGGAAAATTATATTTTATCTACAACCTTAACAATAAATAACTTAAAGAATAAATAGTTCTTCGAAATTTTTACTTTGTATTAAAAATTATTTTTTGCCCCAAATTATAATTTGGTTGTAATTTTCCTTTTTTCTTGGCTAAAAATCGTTTTTACTTGAAAATTTATTTATTTTGTTGAAAATTCATTTTTTTATTGTTAAATTGAACCGTTTTTTATTAAAAATAATTTTTTCAAATTGAAATAGCAATTATCACATTTTTCGTTGAGAATTAATCTTTTTTGCCTGAAAATTAACCTATTCGTTTGAAAATGTTTTTTTTTGTTTGTTCAAATTTCAAATATCTGAAATCTTAGAAATTCATTAAATTAATCAAAATTTTTACTGTATACTCATCTCTGATAATTACCTTTCTTTCCATGCTATTTTAGGCTATAATCAGAATTCTTGGGATTTTAAGAGAAAAAGCCGAAAAATTATTACTTTGAAATCATATGCTTTCTTAATATATAAAAACTTTATAAGACGTTCAATGTCTTAAAATATTTATCTCAACATTACAAAATTTAGTTTTTGCAATTTTACTTTAATTGTGAAATAATTGTAATTAGAAATTAATTCTGAATAATTGCAAAATAAATTAAAAAAAATTTATTTCATAAAGAAATATCTCATGATTTTTAAAGGACAAACCAAGTTTAAAGGTAAGTCTTTGTAGTATTTTGATAACTAACGAACATATTTTCAGAATATTTTTCCTCGATGCTGCCCGAAATTCGAAATTTTTATTTTGCATACAAAAATATTTTTCGCCTTAAATTATAATTTTGTTGAAATTTTTCCATTTTCTTCATTAAAAAATTTTTTGATTTGGAAATTTATTCATTTGGTTCATTAAAATAGCAATTATTACATCTGTCGTTGAAAATTCATCTTTTTTGGTTGAAAATTGAACTGTTTAGCTAAAACTTATATTTTTTGTTGGAATTTTGATTGACATACAGAAATATTCAAAAATCATTGAAAATTTTCTTAAGAATCTCAGGAAAATTATATTTTACCTATAACCTCAAAAATAAATAACTTAAAGAATAAATAGTTATTCGAAATTTTTATTTTGTATTAAAAATTATTTTATGCCCCTAATTATAATTTGGTTGTAATTTTCCTTTTTTCTTGACTAAGAATCGTTTTTACTTGAAAATTTATTTTTTTAAAGGTAAATTCAACCGTTTTTTATTAAAAATAATTTTTTTTTATTGAAATAGCAACTATCACATTTTTCATTGAGAATTAACCTTTTTTGCCTAAAAATTAAACTATTCCCTTTAAAATGTTTTTTTTTGTTCAAATTTTAATTTGAAATACCTGAAATCTTAGAAAATATTTCGAAATTGTTGTCAATAATCTTAGAAAACTCATATTTATATTTATTCTTACAATTTTATTTTAATTCTAAAATAATTTTAAATGGAAATCAATTGTAAATAATTGTAAAATAAATTCAACGAAATTTATTTTATAAAGAAATATCCCATGATTTTAAAAAGACAAAACAATTTTGAAGGTAATTCTTTGTAGTATTTTAATTACTAATGAACATATTTTTAGAATATTTTTCCGTGATTCTGCCCTAGTGTCAAACATGGCAAAAAAAACCGTCGTAGAATTTTAAATAAAAACTGTACTCTGTATACATTAATTTTAAAAATGAAAAATTCTAATATTTTTTATAAATATTCCTAAATTTTATTTGAATATGATACAGATTGATTTTTATTTGAAAAATTATGGTAAATAGTTGGTCATTCTTTAGATTTTACGACATTTTTGTACCATGTTTGACCTTAGAGAATAGATTTCAGGAATGACATTATAAAAATATCTTCATTGGTTAGTAAAATACTATGAAGACTTGCCTTTCAAATGATTTTTCCTAAACATGAATAAAATTCAAATACACTCAAAAAATAAAATTAAGAAAGGTCAGAAATTCATGCAGTTGTTTTTTAGAAAATCCCACACATTTTTTAATAAAACTCATTTCCACACCACCATTAAAACCAAATTATAATTTAAGGCAAAAAATAATTTTTAATACAGAATAAAAATTTGGAATAACTATTTATTCCTTAAGTTATTTATTTTTGAAGTTATAGGTATAAATATAATTTTCTTAAGATTCTTAAGAAAATTTTCAATGATTTTTGAATATTTCCGTAGGTCAATCAAAATTCCAACAAAAAATATAAGTTTTA
This sequence comes from Andricus curvator, assembly GCA_932195095.1. Lineage (NCBI taxonomy): Eukaryota > Metazoa > Arthropoda > Insecta > Hymenoptera > Cynipidae > Andricus > Andricus curvator. The sequence continues at coordinate 4,809 of CAKNYM010025772.1, read as the reverse complement.
GCTAAACAGTTCAATTTTCAACCAAAAAAGATGAATTTTCAACGAAAGATGTAATAATTGCTATTTTAATGAACCAAATGAATAAATTTCCAAATCAAAAAATTTTTTAATGAAGAAAATGGAAAAATTTCAACAAAATTATAATTTAAGGCGAAAAATATTTTTGTATGCAAAATAAAAATCTCGAATAACTGTTTATTTTTAGAGTACAGTTTTTATTTGAAATTCCACGACGGTTTTTTGTACCATGTTTGGCCCTATCCTGGCAGCATCGAGGAAAAATATTGTGAAAATATGTTCGTTAGTTATTAAAATACTACAAAGACTTACCTTTAAAATTGGTTTGTCCTTTAAAAATCATGAGATATTTCTTTATGAAATAAATTTTTTTAAATTTATTTTACAATTATTCAGAATTAATTTCTAATTACAATTATTTCACAATTAAAATAAAATTGTAAAAACTAAATTTTGTAATGTTGAGATAAATATTTTAAGACATTGAAGGTCTTATAAAGTTTTTATATATTAAGAAAGCATATGAGTTCAAAGTAATAATTTTTCGGCTTTTTCTCTTAAAATCCCAAGAACTGTGATTATAGCCTAAAATAGCATGGAAAGAAAGGTAATTATCAGAGATGAGTACACAGTAAAAATTTTGATTAATTTAATGAATTAAAAATAATAATGATTTATCATCATTTAAATTTTGCAATATCTAAAATCGATTGAAAAATAAAACATAAATAATAAAAAATGAAACCACTTGAAAGTGATAGATTTCTAAGATTTCAGATATTTTAAATTGAAATTTGAACAAAAAAAAAACATTTTCAAACGAATAGGTTAATTTTCAGGCAAAAAAGATTAATTCTCAACGAAAAATGTGATAATTGCTATTTCAATTTAAAAAAAATTGTTTTTAATAAAAAACGGTTCAATTTAACAATAAAAAAATGAATTTTCAACAAAATAAATAAATCTTCAAGTAAAAACGATTTTTAGCCAAGAAAAAAGGAAATTTACAACCAAAATATAATTTAGGGCAAAAACTAATTTTTAATACAAAGTAAAAATTTCGAATAACTATTTATTCTTTAAGTTATTTATTGTTAAGGTTGTAGGTAAAATATAATTTTCCTGAGATTCTTAAGAAAATTTTCCAAGATTTTTGAATATTTCTGTATGTCAATCAAAATTTCAACAAAAAATATAAGTTTGAACTAAAAAGTTGAATTTTCAACCAAAAAAGCTGAATTTTCAACGAAAAATGTTGTGAATGCTTGTTCAATGAAAAAATTCGAATTTTTAATTAAAAACAGTTGAAATCAACCTTCAAAGAATTAAATTCAACGAAATAAATAAATTTTCAAATAAAAAAATTTCTTAATGAAGAAAAAAGAAAAATTCCAACAAAATTATAATTTAAGGTGAAAAATATTTTTGTGTGCAAAATAAAAATTTCGAATAACTGTTTATTTTTTAACTTTTTTTTTTCTGCTCATTTTAAGCTTATATATAAATATAATTTTCATATAGGATTCTTGACCAAATTTCACAAAATTTTTCAATATTTCAGATATGTGAAATAAAAATTTCAACAAAAAATATAATTATCAACCAAACACTAACTAATTGAGATATTTTTATAATTTCATTCCTGAAATCTATTCCCTTAGGTCGAACATGGTACAAAAATGTCGTAAAATTAAAAATATGACCAACTATTTACAAGAATTTTTTAAATAAAAATGAATGTGTATTATATTCAAATAAAATTTAAGAATATTTATAAAAGGTATTAATATTTTTCATTTTCAAAATTAATTTATACAGAGTACAGTTTTCATTTGAAATTTCACGCTGGTTTTTTGTACCATGTTTGAACCTATGAGGGCAGAATCAAGGAAAAATATTCTGAAAACATGTTCATTAGTTATTAAAATACTGCAAAGACTTACCTTTAAAATTGTTTTGTCCGTAAAAAATCATGAGATATTTATTTATAAAATAAATTTTGTTAAATTTATTTTACAATATTATTCAAAATTAATTTCCGATTACAATTATTTCACAATGAAAATAAAAGTGTAAAAAATAAATTTTGTAATGTTGAGATAAATATATTAAAACATTGAAGGTTTTATATAGTTTTTGTATATTAGGAAAGCATATGAGGTCAAGTTAATAATTTTTCGGCTTTTTCTCTTAAAATCCACAAATTGTGATTATAGCCTAAAATAGCATGAAAAGAAAGGTAATTATCAGAGGTAAGTACATAGTAAAAATGTTGATTAATTCAATAAATTGAAAATAATAATTATTTATTATCATTCTAACTTTGCAATATTTAAAATCGATTGAAAAATAAAACGTAAATAATAAAAAATGAAACCACTTGAAAGTGATAGATATTATTAACCTAACCTTCAAATCCCATATACATTCCTGTAAGACATAATCATTAAATATTTCAAGACTTCATTACATGTATTTGAAGTCTTTCGTTTAGGTGTGAATTTTTGAAAACAAAAATCAACCCAAACCTCGTAATAGCCAACAAGCCAACGAAACCGAATCGTGAAGTCGAGCGACTCCGAAGTCCGACTCGAGCGAGCTCGGCCCGAGGCACGGGTTCCTCGTGCACTTTCGGCTTTACACGAGGATGCCCGACGGAACGCGTAACAGAGCCGTCTCACCGACACGCTACGTTTGCATGTTGCTCCCAGATGGGAACGTGGTGGGGGCTGAAAAATCCCACGTTCTGGAGCCTCTGTACTGGAGATACTGTTTCCACGAGACTACAGGGAAAAACGGCTTGAGTTTCGGCCGCGAGGAGAAACGGTTTAGGCGTCTAAGCCGTTTCTGCCCTTAACGTATTTCAATCCGCTTTCCCTCTGACGCTCATTCAAACCGTTGTTACGCTGAAGCTTTTCAAATTCGCTTTCGCTCCTCTACTAATTCTACACCGCTTTTACTCTCGGCCCGTCAAATACTCTGTAAAAGTCTCTGCTTTACTGTTTAAATTGAAGCACTTCAGCAAACATGCAGAGATGCTCTGCATTACTCTGCGGCAGACAATTCTCTGCATTGTTCTGAAAATGTTCGTAGAATTCTTGAACGGGACAGTAGTTTTAGCAATGAGAATCTTCAAAATTTGCAATAATAAAGTCCGTTAAAAACAAAAGTGCGCCGTCGTTTCCAACACGAAAAAAAAAAGATTCCGATTTATATGGAGGGGCGGCTTCCACATTTAACCCACTTTGTATATCAGAAGGAAGGAAGGAACGGACGGACGGAGGAAACAAGAGAGACACATTCTTAACTTATTGTAAACACATAGCCTAACCTAACATATAACTAGGGGAGAGTTGGCTATAATGGCGGGCTTTGAATTAAATGTCCTATAAATTATAATGTGATTTTGATGTGGTGCATTTTTTAAGGCCAAGCTCATATTATCGGCGAACACGTTTTATTACTCAAATGCTGGTTTATTTCAACAATGTGAAGATTTTATAGTAAAAAGTATACAATATAATGATTCTGGTTGTAAAGAAAATACCTTGAAATGAAAAGTCTGAACTTAGAAGAAATAGGTTTCAAATATTCAAAAATTTCTTATACTTGAACACTAAATTTATGAAAGATTTCACAATTTGAAATTATTACGACTTATTTGTTCAAAGTTCAGATCTTGGCAGAAATTAAGAAAAAATCAGCACAGTTTTGTAGAAAAATCGATTATATTCGACGGTATATAAACCCAAGAAAATGTTATTGTTTACACTTTTTTTCCAAAATTACTGACAGAGTGGTCAAAAATATTTCAACCTAATACTAAATATTTGATGCAAAAATGTTGTATCTTTTACCCTCTCTTGAGAAAAAAAATGCAAATTGTATCATTATGAAAATTAAATGATTCATTTTTGAATTTGTGAAAAAAATGTTTAATATGAAATATTTGCTTTTCAAATTTATTTGATTTATTTATTTTTATTTGATCATTTCACGGGCAACGCCCTTTATACAAACTTCTTAAGAATAAAAATAAAACTAATTGAAGTCATATAATGCAATTTCGATTAGCTCGTCCTGAGCCGCATTGCTGAATCGCCATGAGCGCATTGCGTAGGGCTTGTCTGAAACGTATCGCAGATACATCGAGGAAATCGATATCTTTACCATGTTGATTAGCCTCGTTGCAGATTCTATTAATTATTGAGTTGAAACAATAGTTGGTGCGGTGCAGAGGTAGCTTAAATAATATACTAGAGCGCAATGATTTCGAACTGACATAAAATTTAATTTCAGCTTGTAAACCAGGGCTATCGGTATTGCTATTCAGTACATTATAGAAGAAGCACAAGTCCGCGTACAAAAACCTGGAGGTCAGTTTAGGGATATTTAGCAGTGCCCTAATGCCATCGTAGTTGTGGTCACGTTTGGTCATGACCATTCCCAATTGTCTTGCTGCGAATCGTAGGAAGCGATTTTGCACTCGTTCGAGTCTCAGTTTATGAACGCTGTAACGATAACGGACGCGTATTCAAGAATTGGCCTGACCAGCGCAAAATAGAGAGTCTTAAGGGCTAGGGGGTTTTTAAAGTTTCGTGCGTTCCTCGTGACAAACCCCAGAGTTTTGACAGCTTTGTTTGCCGCTTCTGAGATCTGCTCGTCAAATGACAACAGCCCGTCAAGAATAATTCCCAAGTCACGTATCCGTGAAACTCTCTGTAACTCCTCCCTGCCAATGAAGTAGTGATGTTGAATAGGCAATTTTCTTCTTGTAAAAGTGATAATCGC